>WJFA01002113.1:0-17469 GCA_009870155.1 Pseudobourletiella spinata
AGACCAGCTTCAATTTCCCCCACCTTCACACGATCCCCCTCAACTCCCACAACTGCCCGCCCCACACGCACTTCCACATTTGCCCCAGTCGCCTCCGTCACAACGCCGCCGTCGAGACACGCCGGGCGTGAAACGACGCTCAGACCACAAACTACCATCAATTTCCCTATCGTTTCATCCACGACAACAGAGCCGAGTACAGTAACGACTTACAAGCCTAGTTTGTCATCAGTGATGCTGATGATGAGCAGCAAGGGAGCCGGTTCTACCACTCCTCACCCTGCTTCTACATACGCTCAAACCCCAGCAACGCCACAGAATGTGTCAGCGTCGGGAGCGGCTGAGGAAGAGGACGAAGGAGAATATGATGCTAAAGAAATTATTGACAAGGAGCCAGCAGTGACGCCAGCGTCCACCGCAACCACTTCCACTCCAACTGTGATACCTGAGAGGATGACAACAAAAGTTCCCTTTACACTTAGGCCCAAGGCCTCCACTCTCCAGCCCGGGCCCACCAGAACCTACACAATTCTATCCAACCGGAAAAATCTCCCTGTAACTCAGAGAATGTCTAGTACGACGACAACGACTTCAACAAAACCACCACAAAGAGTCACACCCTCGACACTCCAAACAACTAGACGGAAGCCAAGTTGGCTCACAACTCCGACCTACGAGACAACAACTTTGTCGACCACCACACCGAAGCCAATTACCTCGACAACTACTACTACTACTACCACCACGGCGCCAACAACTACTTTTACTACTACAACCCCGCCGAGAACTACAGCTACTAGTACAACCACACCGTCAACTACAACTACTACAACCACGCCGAGAACTACGACGACTAGTGCTACTACAACTACACCGTCAACTACAACTACGTCTACTACACGCAGAACCACAACGCGTCGCAGGACTACATCCACGTCAGCCAAGCCGGAGCTAATCAACACATTCCTTGACACAATCGATGAGGATACTGGAAAGAACACGTGGACCCCAGCAGTGACGACAGAGAGTAGTGAAACAAGAGCCACATCCACTCGCAAGCCTCCGGTGAAACCCACAGAAAGGATCCAAATTAACAAAGAGCCACCACTGATCCTCATGCCTCCATTTACCACGGATAAGGACATTGCTCCGATCACACTCACAACCCCGGATCCTGATGTATTACCACATGCCACTCTCCCCATCATAAACGAAACACTGTTACTCCAACAGCTCTTCGGCCTCGTCAATGAGGAGTTTGGACTTACAACCCCTGCACCCACAACAGTAACAACAACCAAAGCTACGACAACAACAGCAACAACAACAACAACACCGAAAACTACTCGGAAACAGACGACCAAGAGGCCGACCACTACTACCACCCGGGCGCCACCAACCACGCAGGCAGATCTCTTCAACTTGCTCAATCTCTTCGGAGGGAACAACAATAATGGGATCCGAACAACTCCTCGACCCACGACGGCGGCAAACAATGATATCTTCAATCTCTTCAATCTGTTTCAACCCACAACACCTAAACCAGCCGCTCCGGCGGGGAACAACGACATATTTAATTTGTTCAACTTATTCCAGCCACAGCAACAACCCGTGACTACGACGACACCGGCTCCAGGATTGGGCGGCTTGTTCAATCTTTTCAACATTTTCACTCCGGCCCCAACTGTTAGGGCAACCACAAGGCCGCCGACTATAAGAACGACAACTCCGCCGGCCAACGATATTCTGAGCCTCTTGAACATTTTGAATCCGACTTCAGCTGGGGGGAATCAACAGGGGAATAGTGGAAACAAAAGCCCGCAGTCTGAACTAGAGGCACTGGTTCAGCAAGCACTGCTGGAGTCGCTGGGAGTCGGTGGTGGAGGCGGGATCGGACAGCCCACAAATCTGAATCAGCAACTTCTGCCTACGAACGGTCCGGCATCGGCGAATGCGAACGGCTTGAGCGATGCTGACCTCAAGTCTATTTACGCCCTCATAGATCAACAGGGAAGTCCAGCTACAGTTCCAACCCCTCGGCCGACAACATCAAAGACAACAACTCTCATGCCGATTTTTAGAAATATGCTCAATTTATTCGGTATAACGGACCCCACCAGTCCGAAAACCACGCCGCCGACAACTGCTATTCCCAAGGCCGTGACCACAACAGCCGTCAAGAAGACTCCCCCAACGGCAGCGGCCACGAACAACACCATTTCCCCCATCCCAGTATACAATCCCCAATCAACGTCCCAAAAACCAAAAGGCCCCGGTGCTGATGATCTGATCCTTCAAATTCTGGAAGCAGAAGCGAAACAAAAATCCACAGAAAAAAGTGGAGAAGTTACTCCGACTAGTGGCAGTAGTACTACGAAGGCTACCACAACCAGTGGTACAAGTCCAACGACGAGAGTTCCAACGACGGCAGCTTCCAACTTGGACTTACTCTCCCAACTATTCAACTTGGGCCAGGCAATTCAGCCGGAAAAGACGAGTCCAGTGAGGTCCAATCAGAACGATGAGCTTCAACAGCAATTACTCCTCCTTCAGAAGCAGCAGGAACAACAGCAACAGCAGCTCCTGCAACAGCAATTACTCCAGCAGCAGGAAAAGCAGCTACTTCTTCAGCAACAGCAGCAAGAAAAATTATTACAACAGCAACAACAAGAAAAAATTCTTCAGCAGCAGAAGCAGCAGCAACAGCAACAAAATTTCCTACTCCAACAACAGCAACAGCAACAGCCCGCCTTTGATATTCAGTCACTTTTGGCTCAAAGTCTACTGAATTCAGCAACTACGGTGAGGCCCGAGGTTGCTCCATCAGAGTCCAACATTTTTCACATACTAGCGAATCAGTTTACGCCGAAACCGAAAAAACCCAATGGGCTGTACTACTGGGTGGATCTAAATGCATTCATGGGAGACCAGGCAAGCAGTCCGAATAGCGGGATCCGACCGAAACTTGGCCATAAAGACTACTTTATTAAGGTTAAGAGAGAAGCAAGTCGTGAAAATACCGATCCCACTTCTCCCACAGAAGCTGTTTACCTAATTTATTCATAAAAAATACGAAACTATTTGCTCATTCATGTCGAGAGCAAACTGAAAAATACTTCACTGTAGCTATATATATGCATGATCTGTACTACGCCATGTAAATAACTTAATTTATGGAACACATAAGTGGCGCATAGGGTTCGTTTACTTGAATGCATGACTTTATTTCAGCTCTGAAAACCAGGAAACCTAGTAGGCAAAGTAGGTTACTACAATGCAATGGAGGGAACGCACGGATGACGCCGGTCACACCTTGGCACAAGGAAGGATTACCAATATCAGCCTCGCAGGAAACTGATCCGATTCCTACCTTGTAGCGGACGAGATGTGACGGTGAAGAAATACGAATTAGCCCTCATTACCTCGGAAAGCAGATGATTCTCTGCACTGGAATCGAGTGATAGACAGGGTTTAGCAACAGAAGAATGATGACAACGCTGCGATAGATTACTACAGGTTCTGCGACCTCATTATGCAAGTTCCAATTGGGGTTCAAATACAGGAAAAATTTCAGATTCCGTTGACGAAAACGTGATAGGAGCTGTAATGAATAATAACTTATTTTTGTATTGAGACACTAATGCATTAAATAAATAAATTAAATTATTTTTTCTAAATACGAGTGGATCACTGCCCTCACAGTACTTTTTTTCAGGTACTGCTTAATTTAATAATTTCAGCTTGCGAGAAGAAACTTCGCCAAACTCCGTCTTGAATTATAGGTTGAAAGACATTTACGTTTGTCAACCCGTCATTACGACCAGTTTGCATTTCGTGTAGCTCGCAATTGTCTCTGAGAATAGTAATAAGCAACAGCCACAGGCAATCATCAACCGCAAGGCAAAGCACAGTCACACGTTTAAAAATCACATGAATTAAGAGTCAAATCCTATATGAAAAAACTGTCAGTCAGTTGACCGAAATTCCAGCATGCTCAGCATCTTCTACGGCTCAGCAAAGCAGTACTCTGCCGTGAGCACTTTTTCTCTTAATTTCCAATTCCATGTGGAGGTCGTATCTGCTAGGATTACATTAAATATTGCCAATTAAATCCGACTGCCCCAATAGCATAGGTACAAGTTTTCTACGCCGATCGAGATAATCTCGAACGAGAGTAAGTTTACATAGATTTCTATTAGTGTATAGTGTAACAATTTTTAAGATGTCTGCCAATGCCAATGCTCTATGTTTATAAAGTGGCATGTGCCATCTCTCCCATAGCATAGATTCAGTTTCAATTTCCGCTACTGTACTACAGCTAGAACATTTTATTTTTATAAAAACTAACACATGTCCGTCTCGTCTCCGTGACATCCGAAAAGAAACACTGAAAAGGCTATCTAGCCAAGAAGAAAGTAACGGAAATAAAAATGTTACGTTCAGTTAACGGTTACCTCCATCAAGTTCCACTTCTGCGACCAGGCATTGCAAATACACGTTAGATTGAATTTAGACCGGAAATATTCACCAAATTTTCGACGGCTTCTGGAAATTCGTTTTACACACACCACAACAATCGGAGAAATGCGGCAAGTGTCAGACAGATTTGAAAATCTCCCCCGCTTCTTGCCGCTCGAATTCAAATTGAACAATGTATGATTTTTTAGCGGTTGTGAGGAGGTGTGTGAGTCAGAGCAGAGAGATCAAGAAGAAAATGATGTGATGGTATTGGTGAAGGACTAGACAAATTGCTTGGTTCGCGGCTTCCTCTATTTCCCTTACTTTCATCATTCCACCCGCTGTTATTCATGCCCTTGGAATTGAAGTTCTAGACGTGAGGTCTGCGCTCAAGATTTTGTCTAATTCTACCAAATTAGGTGTTTGAATCTGGGCGATTGCCGGTTAATCCCGGTGTTTGAGGTGAAGTTCTATTTTAGGAATACTCATTGAAAGTTATCGTTTTTTAGGTGCCGCGTATATTCACTCATGCTGTCTTTGGCGGTTTCATTTAGCAGATCAATTAGGTCATCTTGTGTACTTACTGAAAGTTTACAAGTTATTCGGCATCAGGTCAAAGTTACTGGAATACTGAAACCAGCAATTTCTGCATCATATCACCAAGCTCGAGGGATCACGATGAGTAAGCAAGTTGTGGAAGGTGAGCAGACCCAAAGCGGTTTTCCAGCGTCTCCCAACCAGTGTCATTCCCCAACATTACAATTTGCGACTGGAACCGAATTTGGATACTTTCCTCTTTAAGGGTCAAGAAACAATCGATGTTGTCGTAAGTTTACCTCCTACATTGAATTTGTTTGTTGTTGTTTTACAACAGATTGTCATTTCGTTTGATTATTATATTCGAGGTCAAAGAGGAGACGAAGGAAGTGCTGTTGAATGCCGTGGATCTGGAAGTCAACTCTGCGGTCTTCAACTCGGCTTCCAGTGGTTGTCAGCAGGCGGAGGTTCTGGTGGACAATAAGTCGGAAGTTCTTACCCTTCGGTTTAACCCTCCGTTGAAACCTACGGCTGGGACACTGACTTTGGAATTTACCGGGATTTTGAATGACAAGATGAAGGGATTCTACCGGTCAAAATATAGGACGGCAAGTGGAGAGGATCGGTATAATGCAGTTACTCAGTTCGAAGCCACAGATGCTCGGAGAGCATTTCCTTGCTGGGATGAACCGGCTATCAAGTCCACTTTCGATGTCACGCTCGTCGTTCCGAAAAGTAAAGTTGCCTTGAGCAACATGGTGGGTTTTAAGAACTCATAATATTAGAGACTTTCAAGTAATCCTCACCCTTAATAAAATGCTTTATTACTTTCGAATAGCCAATCAAGTCCAGCGAGGACCATCCAAGCGATAGTAGCCTTGTGGTTCACCAGTACGAACGGACCCCAGTCATGTCCACGTATCTGGTGGCTTTCGTCGTCGGCGACTTTGACTATGTTGAGGATCGCTCGTCTAACGGCGTGCTCTGCAGAGTTTACACCCCGCCGGGCAAGAAGGAGCAAGGGCGATTCGCTCTGGATGTCACCGTAAAAGTTTTGCCATACTACAGCGAATATTTTGGCATTGCTTACCCCCTTCCGAAAATGGATTTGATCGCTATTGCCGATTTCTCGTCCGGTACTTCATATGCTTTTATCATAACACATTTTCCGTGGATGTAAACGGTAACTTCGTCTTTTTATGTTCACCAGGTGCAATGGAAAACTGGGGTCTGGTCACATACCGTGAGACTTGCCTACTCGTGGATGCGGCTGAGACATCAACAAGCAATCGTCAGTGGGTTGCTCTCGTCGTGAGTTTATATTTGTCTCAGCCAATGTTATAATTTTTGCCAAAGATTTTGGCCAAATTAGCTATGCTGGATATTATTACTTTTAGGTTGGACATGAGTTGGCTCACCAGTGGTATGTCCTCCGAGTTATTCAGTGTTAATATTAAGCTGGGCAGTACTGTTTTAGATGTTTGACATGTGATCTCTGGGAAGGTTCGGGAACTTGGTCACGATGGAATGGTGGACTCATCTGTGGTTGAACGAGGGCTATGCCTCGTTCGTGGAATTTCTTTGCGTTCATCACCTCTTTCCGGAGTATGACATCTGGACCCAATTCGTGACAGAGACTTTCATCCGGGCCTTGGAGCTGGATGCCTTGGAGAGCAGCCACCCGATCGAGGTTCCAGTGGGACATCCGTCAGAGATTGAGGAGATTTTCGATGACATTTCCTACAGCAAGGGAGCTACGATCATCCGAATGCTCCACGACTGGATTGGGATTGAGGACTTTAAGCGGGGGATGAATCTGTACTTGACCCGGCATCAGTACGGGAACGCGTTCACGGAGGACTTGTGGAAGGCTTTAGAAGATGCGAGCCGGAAGCCCGTAGGAGACGTGATGTCCACTTGGACGAAGCAAATGGGGTTCCCACTCATTTCCGTCCGGTCAGAACAACGTGGGAAGGACCGAGTCCTGACTTTGACTCAGGAAAAGTTTTACGCCAAGAGTGGGAGTGGGACTCAAAATTACCATTGGCTCATCCCGCTCACGTTCTCCTCTTCCAAAAATCCAGAAGCTGTCGTGGCCAAGGAGCTCATGAGGGAGAAATCCGTTCAGGTGACCATTGCGGATGTGGATGAGAATCAGTGGGTGAAGGTGAGTGAGTTTAGAATTCCGCTTAAATTTGCCAGCAGTCGAAACGATTAGAGCTCTTTAATTATTGATCATATGTGGATTTTGGTTTGCAGCTCAATCCTGGAACTGTGGGCTACTACAGAGTTCGATACACCCCTGAGATGTTGGCTCAGCTTATCCCAGCGATCCGATCCAAAACTTTGCCTCCCCTTGATCGACTGGGGATCGTGGATGACTTGTTCGCCCTCGTCCAATCGGGTCAGAGTTCGACAACTGAGGTAATAATTACATATGGTGTGAAAGCTTATATTTTTTAGTTCCAGTTATGAGTTTGTGATTTCATCGGACAGGTCCTTCGCGTTTTGGAAGCTTACGTAGAGGAGGATAATTACTCGGTGTGGGCCAGCGTGAGCAATATTATGGGAAAATTGAACCTCCTATTCGGTAACACCGATTTGCATGACGACTTTAAGGCTTTTGGGCGGCGGTTGTTTTCTAAGATCGAGGAGAAGATGGGCTGGGATGCGAAGGAGAAGGAATGTAAGTTGTAATTGGATATTTTTATGGTGTGTGATAAACATCTATTAATTATTCCAACGATTTTTCTGACATTTAGCCCATCTGGATGCTTTACTTCGGTCCTTGGTCCTCCATCGAATGGTTTCCTTTGACAATGAGAAGACTTTGGCTGAGGCTAAAACCAGATTCCTGGCCCACTCGACGGGGAAAACGAACATTCATGCAGATCTGCGAAGTGCAGTGTACAAGGCCGTTCTCTCTGCCGGCGATGGGAGCACTTACGAGACCATGTTGAAGGTATGATTCGGGAATATTGAATCCAGCATATTCGGATCATTCAAATTGAATTGAATTTTTACAGCTCTACCGAGAATCAGAGATCCAGGAGGAGAAGGATCGAATTGCTAGGGCCTTAGGTTCTATTCGGGATCCAAATCTCCTTCGTCAAGTGCTGGAGTTTGCCATATCAGATGAAGTACGGAGTCAGGACACTATCTTTGTCATCATCTCCGTGGGAATGAACAAGCTTGGGCGGAATCTGGCATGGGAGTTCTTCAAGGACAGGATAGACTTTTTCAAGGAGCGGTACATTGTAAGTTTGCAGTTGTTATTGCGCCGCTAGTTGCGGTTGAACATGTTGAATTAACTTTTTCGCTGTCTATGTAGGGCGGACAACTCCCATCTCGATTGGTCAAATATGTCTGTGAGAACTTTGCAGTAGAGGACAAGGCTTTGGAGATTGAAAAGTTTTTCCAGGATCACCCATATCCAGGAACGGAGAGGACGGTTCAACAGGCCTGTGAGAGTATAAGATTGAACGTGGACTGGCTCCGGCGGGACTACGATGACACGAAAGCATTTCTCCAGAAGGGGGGCCAATCGAGTTGAATGGGCTGAATGTCTGAAATTCCGCTTTTGAGTTGGCTTTAATCTAATTTTATTCAGAAAAACAGTAGAGCAAAGCTGTAGGATTATGATCAGGAAAATCTATTATCCGTATCCGTGACGATGATTTGCTGATTAAGTGCAAAAATGTGATTCTTGGTAAATTCTTACTCCGAATTTGTGTATAAATAAAAATGTTTCAAGCAGAATCTATGCGCTGCACTTCTGAGTGCATCATTGTGTATTTATTAAACCCATTTTATTTATTTAAACCAAATTACGGTCACATGTGACAAGAAGTACAGTACAAAATGTTGCTTTGATGATTGTGCAATGCTGGTGTCAAGTTACAGTTACATATAGTTCCGCAATGCTTAATCTCTTTGAGTTCCGTCAGTCAGTCACTATAGACACACGCTGACAGCTCCTATTTCAGTGAGGTTGGCCGATGAGCAGATCCTTCCAACGCAGCATTTCTTCTATATGTTCTTCGAACAACGTTTCCCGCAAAAACTCAGCCGGCTCCAGTGCTATCCCCTTGACGCGGTAAGTTTAAAGTTTAATCACGAAGACAAAGTCGAACCTCAAACCGAAGATTATGACTAATTTTTGCATCTGTAATTAAGGTTGAAAATTGGCGTTCTCACAATGCTAAAATGTAAGTCATTTAAGAATAGCTGTAGAATTTGTATTTTTACGGACCTCCTAATTCCAATTCGAAGCATTTATTTTCAAAACAGTAAAAGCAAAGAAGTAGCGTTTTTGGGGCGACATTCTGGATACACCGTTCGTAATTCGGTTGGACTAGCAGGAGCTGTTGCTGGAGTGTCCGCAGTTGTTTCGAAAAAATGGCAAGTTTTAACAATCCCAATCTTCCGTTGGGGATGATGCATCAAGGTACTAGAACACTGTTTGGTAATGCCGTGTGAAATTTTTAAAAGATTTAATTGAGTTTAGCTTGGTCTTTTCCATAATTTGAAAATCAACAGTTGGCTTCATAAACTCTTCAGGACAAATGGCACAACAGCCGCACAACCCGAATTTCAACGCCATGAATCAGATGCCCACAGGACCGGGAAGTACTCCTGGTGGCGGGGTAATTGTAACATCATTGTTCATTACTCTTGGCGTGCTTTAGGAAATTTGTGAAATTAAAACTGGTGAATTGACATTCTAGCAACAGGGAATGCAGTATTCTATGCAACAGTCCAATATGCCTGTAATGAGCCCTGCCCTTGGTATGAATCCAGGAATGATGGGCCACCAGTCGCCAGCTCAGCAATCTCAACAGCAGCCCATGCATCAAAATCCAGTAGGACCTGGAGGTCCTCGTTCTGCTGGTCCCGCAAGTGTAGATAGTACCCAGACCGGTGCTGCAGCTCAAACTGGTGGACAAAATCCCCAGCAGCCACCCCAATCCAAGGAATTGAATCCCGCCTCGCTGTGTCGATTCGGGCAGGAAACTGTACAAGAAATAGTCTCAAGAGCCCAGGAAGTCTTTCAGACCCTCAGAACAGCGCAGGTATGACAGAAAGTGTTGGCGAGGTCAGTCAGAATTAATGGCTTCGCTTCTTAAAGTAATGTTGTATTAGCAGATAAATATACTCGACTAGATAATGTAACAAAAATATATGGTTTTGTAGCCTCCAGATGGAAAACAAGTCTCTCCAGCTATGGACCGAAAGCCGAAGTTCCAGGAAACATTGCGTAATATAAGAGCTCTATTCAAAAGACTGCGGGTCATACATGAAAAAATGGAAGAGGGCTGCCCAGCGAGTGATGATTCCTACTTTGAGGTATCGTTTTTCTGTCTCCTCAGGATGTGATTTCATATCTTCTTCAGATCTCATTCCGAGAAACACACACACTTCACGTTGTTAGCCTAAAAAGGTCAGAAAATGTTCTCTGATTTCTGTATCTTGATCCCCTCAGGATTCACTTCCCTTCAAGGGTGGCAGCGAAATTACCGTTCTGGACGAAAGAAAAAATACGGAGGCATACCGGCTAGCGCTGGAGGAATACCGTGAAATGATTGAGGTTGGTCATAATCATGAAATGAAGTCGTTTTGCGTATGCGTCCAATTTCGTGGAAGGGTTATAAGGAAACATCACAGTTTTATTACAACAAGAAAATTTTTATAGCAGTTCTCTTCATGTAATGGTTATTATAATCAATTTGTTTAAAAGTAAGAGTGTATAACTAACGGTGACTTAGTCAAACCAGTCAATCTGAATGATGAATTAATTCACAATCCGGTTCATTCATGAAACCAACATAGTTTTAAATAACAGTTCAGTAGAAGAACAGATACAAAGATCTACCCAAGCTAGAGGACTCTACCTTTGTGCTGCGTATCTTTTCTTTATTCAACTCAGTTAACCGTAAATAATTGTACAAGTTTAAATACAATAGTTCTGTACATAGTAACCGTGTTATTACTCAGGTTCCGATGCGTCTTCCGCCCATTCTATAATCCCTATACTTTTTTTCACCTATACTTGAAGCAAAGTAGATAATGAATGTCACAAAATAATTTACAAAGCATAAGCAACGGAAATAGAATGTCTGTAAATGTTTTTTTTTCTTTACCGCAGCAAGTGATGGTGAAAAATCGTCATTTGAAAGAAACTGTAGATCATCTGAGACAGATTATCTGGGACATAAATACAATGCTTGCCATGCGGAAAGAGTGAAGAAGATTGATCATGGGGACTTCGAAGACTGTCCTACACAATCACATCTACACATGGGGATTCGTCACTTTTTTGAGTCGAGTTGACTCTTATAATTTTTTGTATTACATGTGCAACCTGAATAATGTTCGGGTTCAGAATGTACTTTGTATGTATGGTTAAGCTTCAAAGCCTTAAGCTGTAAATATATATATATATATATATTCTAAACCGTAACTTGGATATCAAACTACGAGTTTTTGTTCTTTTACGAAGCATAATGTAGTCATTGTCTTGCCACTAAAGGATCCAACTGTATACCATTCGGTGAGCCTATACTGATCCCTATCATCATCGGTGTAAAAATGTCTTCCTAGTAGCTCCTCTGTTCCTCTTTGCTTATCGCCTTGGCTTTAAAGATACTTCGTAATTCTTCGTTCATTTACCCCTAACCATGTCAGTCCTCCTTAGTCCACGTCACTGCAGATGAGAGACAAAAAATCACTTGAAAGGGGAATCCCGCTAGTTTCTTTTAGACTTTTTCCCTAGCAGGGCAGGCTGTACTCTTCTCTTCTACTGCATTATATGTGTACCAGTAACTATCAGATAGCGTTGCTGCTTGTATCTAATGGGACATGTGGAGGTGATTACGCCTCATGCATACTACTAGAGTCTCACATCATCTGTGGGCACTGTATAGTATTATTTACTGATTGCTCCGCTCGCGTTCTCTCACTCTGGCTGAGGTACTGTCGGCGGGTAAAAAATTCTTGTCTATAAAAGTTTTTGGGTCTAACAGTAAGTTCGTAGACTATAAGTGACCAGACATTTAGAAGAAATAAGTTATTCATGTACTTTATGCCTCCCATACTGAAAAAGTTGCTCTTGCATCCCGCTTACCTAAAACTTATACAACACACACACATGCACACAATCTTGATCTTGTACTCTTTCTCGGTATAATAGCATACAGTGGAACTCAAGGTGTAGTCAAACTTTTCTATAACTATAATACACAGAACCATATGAGGGGAAACCATGTATAGAAATCTCTTAATTCATTCCGTCATCCATTTATCACCTGTGCACCACATAACCGTGCACAAGCTTGAAACGTCACACTTGTACTGATACCCTCATGTAGACACTCCCATTCGCCGACTGTTCCCACTTTGACCTTTGATTTCCGTTGAAATTTCTGCGTCAGTGCTCGAGCTACATCATTGTGGTTAGATACATGCACAAGTATAAAAAAAGTTATAATTTTCCCTTCAGAATAGATTCATTCCACGCAGGTCTTTTAGAAACTACGGGAAAGTTCACCAAGGACAAAACGACGACAGGGCTCGGAAAGCTTTTATGCTGTCTACATAGTTTATGCATTAATAAAACATAACTTTTTCAGTTGCATCCCTCTCCGTGCGCTATTGAATCCACGCGGCGGAACGGATCCATTCAGGTCTGTTCACGCTCGCAATGGTCCGCAGCTTTAGTTTGTGTTATTAATAATAATAAGCTACAAAAAACTTTTTGGGTTGTTACTCAGTCTGGTAATTAATTACGTGTTCACAGATGAAACATGTAACAACTGCTTCTTAGCTTAATATTACAACCCACACACTCTTCTTTATAGCTACATAAAGTCTAATTTCAATAATATCTTCTGCTCAAACTCAACAAGCAACTGTTCTCTGTTATTCCTCACCGAACCTTGACGACGGTTTGGGATCTTTTGAATGCATAAGAAGCTCGGATGGACACTCTACCATTTCCTGCCTCACAAATCCCACATCACCTCCTGGGCCATCCTGTAAGGTCCAACGGAGTCTACTTTGTATTATTAGGACCAGGCAGCAAACAAGAGTAGAGAAATTACTTGCGAGCTGGGTAATTAACACAGTGTTTTGCCCTTGTGTGTAATGTTGCCCAGCTCCATAGCTCTTGGAGACACGGAACAAAATTAGTGGGAACAAATTACACTCTCAGAGTGTTACAAATTCCTGTTATATACTCCATATATATTTATATATATATTATAGCATATGAAACATTCACTTCTAAAATATAGCATTACGCACAGAGAAAAGAAAAGGTTATTTTCAGAGGGAGCAATAGGACGTTAATAATAATGATAATAGTAATAACAACATATTCTTCCCGCGCATTAGAAACCCTGAAAATTCTGTGAGCCTAAACACATACACCCACCTAAAGTATCATGTTACCAATTATTTAACGAGATTCAGAAGTCATTGTGCTGCTGTTATTATTTGGAGCTGGAGAAGCTGGTGGTGGTTGATGTTGCTGCTGCTCAAGTGCGGCTTGCTCTTCCAGAATTTTTTGAACTTGTTCATCCGAAGGTTCCGGGCCCCGCCCGACCAAGTAGTAAGTCATTAGTTGCCCCTTCCCCTTCACGTTGACGAGTCCTCGCTGTTCAAATTGGTAACCGTAGAGGAGGAGAATTTTGTAGGTTTCATCCGTCACCTGCAATTATATATACATGGTCCAACACTGGAGTTAGTCAAACGTGTATAAGTATACGAGGTGGAGTGCAACTATTATGTAATTAATGACGCTGATGGTTCGGGATTCCACGGGAAGATATTCTTACGGAAGAGGTGGTTAATTGGAGTGGTATCATTACACAAAAGTTGAGCGTGAGGGGTGGTGATTTATTTGGATACCTGAATGCAGCCGGCTTTTCCCGTACTTTCCATTCGGGAGGCAACATTGACGGAATTGCCCCAAATATCATAATGTGGCTTCCGTGCTCCTATCACTCCGGCTGTGATGGGTCCGTGGTTGATGCCTGAGATAAATAAACACGAATATACTATGTAAATATATAAGGAAGTCCTCCTCACCTTTCCATCAAATAACTTTTTTCCTCTATCTTCCTCCCTCCTTCCCCTATTGCTCCACACAAAGTAGCCAATAAAGAAAACTCAATGGAGACGTTGGGAGAGTTTTGGCTGAGCATATATTGGGTCTATTCAAGTGCAGTCGGAGGTGACTTTATCGGATTGACATTTTCAAGGTCAGTTGTATCTGAGAAAGAGTGTAGGAGGAAGGATGACTGGAAAGGGTAAAGCAAAGTGCATAGAAATGGGTCCGCCGCATCATAGGAAGGTTGGGGAGAACATGGAAAATTCAGTGGTTTCCCACATCAATTCCATCGCCATTCCGCCCCATTCCGAATGGACGAGTTAGTGAGCGGAACGTCTTGTTGGAATGACAGGCAGAAGGTCAGCGCAGTAATATTTGATTGCATCCTTTTATAGTCTCTTCCTACCTATCATCCTCTAAAGTAGTCACTGGAAAGAGGCTGTACATGTAAAAGATTGGGCCGATAGGATAACAAGTCTCTCGCTTCAGAGACGGCGACGTTCGCTTTATACAAGGGAACTCAAGAGCTTTTATTGGGTAAGAGTTGGGGACCCAGAGCGAGAGAGAGAGAGAGAGAGAGAGAGAGAGAGAACGGGGGAAAAAGGAAAGCGATCAATAGATTTGAGCCAGGAAAACCTTACCCATCTTGAGGACAAAGTGATTGAAACTTTGCTCGTTGATGCTAGTCAGGGCTCTCTTCAGCTCAAATGCAAACTGAACGAGGAGCGATAAGTGATTCCAACGGACTTTCAATGGATCTTCCGGCTATTCAAGTCAAATTATGTTCATACTTAATCTCAATTATTTCCAGATGATCAAAGCCACTCCCCATGGTCTCATAACTTCTCAGTTTTGTCACAAGCCAGTAACAACCGCCCAGGCATTTTCCTTTTCGATGTTCAATAGAACCGGCGGCACAGTACTGACCTTCTAAAATCCCCAAAGTATCGGAGATTATTGGCAAGGGCATTCCCGAACAAGGTAACGAACGCTCTCAGCCCAAGTGACAAGTTATTAATATATTTAATACGGCCCATTTCTCATGGTTTTCACGGACTACCAACTCCCAAGGATGCATGCAAGGGCGCGGGAAAGTCAGTTATGAGAGCATCACAGGAGTTGGCTACAAATCATCACAGTGGAACGTGGAACAAATAGGAAGGACTTACGTTGGCCTGCTTCAAAGGGCTCAGTCCACTGGCTGCCATGTATGTGGACGAGATGGTTTTAATTTTAATAATGTTATCCGCAAACTTGGGTAGCTCCAGCAGCTGGGAATAAAATATTACCACCATTTTTTATCGATCAGAGTAAATGTGCTGTCAGATCTCGTAAGACTACGAAAGTTTGTTGGGGAAAGTCCTGTCAGATTTTTTTCCTGGTTTAAATGTAACTTTTTGACAGTAGGAATGAGTACATTTATCGCTGGTTTGGTTCTGAGCTGGCCTCGTTTCATGAAGTTTTGTAGGCAGGCATACGTGCGCACGTCCCTATTATTAAGCGGCATATTTGCAAGAGCCGTTGCACTGTGTCCGCTGACTAAAACTGCTACAGCATAGACACAATAGATTCAAAGCTGAATGCTATGCATTATTCCGAAGGCATTGAAGGACAGGACAATGTTGTGTGGTGTACAGAGGGAGAGGAACTTTAACGGGATTCTTACCGCATCAAAGTCCGAGATGACTTCGTTCAAGAATCGTAAGCATTCAAGACCTTGATTGTTCACTGTCTCTTCCGAATAGAAATCTGCGAGAAGGAAGAATCGGAAATAAGCTCCGTCTTTACTCTTAAACTTACGGATCAGAGCCTTTCAAATACATTTCCTGTGTCGAAGTAAACTGACATGGAAACATCATCACATGATGGAATACGAAGTCTGAGCTGAACCAGCGGCAGCCGTGGGGATGGGATATACTTACCAGAAAAGTTGGGCATCGAGGCAAAGAGGATCCCGACTTCGGAGTAACTCTGGCTGTACAATTCCTCATGCTTCCGCCTTCTCGAGCCAAGGAAATGAGTTGCTACATGTTGGGGTAAAATGTTGTACACCTATGCAAACGACCAAAAAAACATTGGAAATTTCCAGAAATGGCATTCAAATCAAGAATTCAACTTTCATCCTTGCTGCGTGTGGGAATGTGGAATGCTGCTAGTCGATATAAATGCATGCCCCTTCATGATTTATATTCACCTCACTGTGAGCGCCCGAGCGAATGCCTGAGATCTGGCGGTATCTTAGTGGACAGCCTGGTGTAATGCTCTCTCGCTGGTGAAGAAAATGTAGATGAGAACGATTTCGGTAAGAACCATTTCGCCTCACTTCATAACATCATCACCGTATACACATACCGCCAAAGCCTGGGCAAACATTTTTTGCATTCCCGCTATTATTTATTGCTCTCCAAGAGCGGATTCCTACCAGCTCATTCGAGGGAGGGAACAACATATCATTGGTGAAGGCCACCCGCATATATCGAGTTTAGGATTTTCGTTAGTTCTATGAAGGTCAGCCGAAATTGGAAAACGGAATGGAACGCTCGATGGTGGCCCAAAACAAATTGGACGGGATGAGACGGGTCTGGAGTACGGGCATTGATTTAATAAATCGATTCTTCTCCAACTCTCTCCATGCTCCCAAGTCCCAGAAACAACCATATCGGGTTAGAGGATCTCATTTTTCCACTCCTTCCTCTCATCGCACTATACGAAACACGTCATTCATCAGAATGTTTCCTTCAAGCAAATAATTCCTAGTGTGTGTCCGTGTAATTATCGATACTTCCCTCTCCCTCTGCATTGCAAGATGCCATTTTGTTTACTTGCCGCCCGTGCCCGGGCGCCCGGGGGCAGGGGACTACCGACGAAGAGAACGTTTTACAATTCTAATCCCTTCACTGAGGCTGTAGGTACCATGGCGACTAAAATTCAATTACACTCGTATGCACTGTGGCATTACTTTCCACTACCGAATATTCTATGGTGGACCACCCGCGGGACTTGACTCTCTGATTGCCTCTATAACCGAATTAAGCTGGATGACTTTTACCAAAGTGGGTGGCATCATTTTAACTCTAATTTGGAGCTTATAGACTACTCCGAAAACCACTACTTGAATGTCTGCCTGCACTAATTTCTTTACCGATATCTGCTCTGATTCGATTAATTCGATGTTAACAGGTTTTGTTACAAATCGATGTATTGGATTATCCTGTAGCCCATAATTATACCATTAGACCTAGCCATCATCTCATCTTCAACCACAATTGACTCAGGTTTCATCCAAACGAAACCTATTATTGGCTACGACCAAACCCCACATGAATCCTGTGTATAAGTCTAACTTTAATAACCACTGTTGTTAC
>WJFA01002114.1:0-17468 GCA_009870155.1 Pseudobourletiella spinata
CTCCCAAACCAGAATGCTAGTGCGCACGACCAATAGCGCATTCGAAAACTCTTTTGCGAGTGCTACATACCATATGCATTGGTAGCTGTCGCTGAATTTCCAAATCGCGCTCCGGAGTATGGAGGACTCATTATGTCAACTCATTATTGGCCAGAACTGATTGACAGAATTTATGGACGGACAACGCAGTTTTTAAGCTGGACGGCACTGTTTGTAAAAGAAATACGATTACCTATGGAGACAAAAATCCCGCACAATTTTTGAAAAGCAAATGAAAGCAAAGTTACTTTGTGTTTGGGCTGAGATTTATTCGGGGGGGTCATTGGGCCGTATTTTTTTGAAGTCACAGTGAATCAGTTTCGCTATCTTGAGATGCTTAAAAACTTTCTTGCACTGGAACTTGAAGCGGGCGGGGTCGGAGATCGCGTCATCTTTCAGCAAGACGGTGTGCCTGCGCATTGGAGTCGTGTTGTTTCTGGCTGTCGGATCATTTTGGAGAGTGGATTGGTAGGGATGGAGCGACGCCATGGCCACCCAGGTCCCCTGACTTGACTCCCCCAGACTTTTACATGTGGGACCGTCTAAAGCACCTGGCTCATAAGAACGACCCTAGCACCACTGAAGAGTTGAATAAGGCTATTAAAAACCACATCGACGAAATCGGATCCGAGGAGATTCAAAATGTCTGCCGCTCATGCGCTCGTTTACGAATGTGCATTAAGCTCAATGGCGAACACATCGTTAATTGGTAGTAGCATGGGGTTGATTTTTTTGTGTAATATACCGGTAGAAAGCGATAAAAATTTATTTTATTATAGTTATTTAGACTTTATTATTGGTTCAAATAAAAATCCTACAGTTCAGACTCAGTTACGTTCTTGCTCTTTACATCATGAAATGATGATTTGGACATTCAGGAACCGCTATCAATGCATATGGTATGTAGCACTCGCAAAAGAGCTTTCGATCGCACCATTGGTCGTGCGCACGAGCGCTCTGGTTTGGGAGCAACGGGCATGAACGTCTTCCATTTACGACGTTAAAATCCTAGGTGGTTTTTACCATGTACCATATCTCGAGAACCAGCAAATTGATCTGGTTAAGAGTGGTACGAAACAAAATCTTAAAGCCTCAGCTTTCGAATGGTATCGGAATTATGGATGTAGGTTGAGGCGTTTAGGTTTTATGGCGAAAAGAAATGTGACCTATCATTATGGGACACCTTGTAAAATCATTATTACAAAAGTGGAGGCCTCCGAGCTCCAGATTGAAAACAAATGCGATCCATCATTTTGGAACACCCTGCATCCTTTATCCTCCCTGTACGCAGCAGTGCTTTGAAAGATAGATGTCGCCATGAAAGATGAAAGATAGAGATAACCTCCGGAATGAACCTTGAGAGATGAATGTTGAAAGATAAATTAAGTTTTCAAGCTTCAAAGATTAAAGATGCTTATATCTTTCATTTTATCTAAAAATTTATCATTGCCTGGTATGAGTGTTCAAAGATGAAAGTTAAATAGAGCCGTACTTAGGAGATAAAAGATGACAGACTGACGATAAATTTTCAAGCAACAAAGATGAAAGATGACAGGTGGGTAGAGCCGTTCACGTTTCCGTTTCTGAAAGGAACGGAAACGAAAAAACTGTGTCCGAGCCCGTTCCGTGTCCACTTTTTTCGGTCTGTATCCAACGCTTTCGTTTCCGTATCCGTGTCGGGTAATCCTTGGAAACGGCACGGAAACGTCAACAATGGCACAAAGTCTTTTCCGTGTCTGAGGATGTTAGAGCTAGGTTATTAAGTGATATTAACTGATGGCGATGACGTTATATTTTACTCTTCGTAAGCCAACAAAATCTCTGAAGTGTTTCTAAATAAATGTTTCATGTACTACGAAGAATACTCGTAGGCAACCCGTTGTAGCACATTAACATGTCAGTGATCACTGCAACATGCCCGCAGGCTTTAATTTTATGTGGCTCTGGCAGCCAAATTTCGGATCAGAATTTTGATACTCCAAGAATTGTGAGCTTGAAAATTGTCCCGCGCAAAATAAGTCCTATTTGAAGAGGGCTTTTTGCAGACGTACGTTTTAAGGTTAACATTCGAATGACGCCAAAAGTTATTAGGAAGTCAAAGTTGGCTCACAAACACGTTTGGTACTCCTGAATTAAACATGAGCGATACCTTAAAAGACGTCAGATTCAATCTAAATTTCGTATAATGTAGCCTAGGTAACCAAACACAACGCTTAAGAGGGATACTTTTCTCTGGATCATCACCGGTGACCACTAGAGGCCAAACAAGGCGGTACCTTCCAAAACAGAAATTCATGCGACATACTTTTTAATACCATGTCGGTGTTGGGTATCATCACCTTATTTGACTGTAGAGGTTACCGGTGATTACCCAGGGAAAAGTTTCAAATTTTGTGGTGATCACCAAAGTTTTGAATTGCTATTATAGGTATTACCTATGAAGGTGTCATCGTAATATGAATATGACCAATTGTTTAAAGCACTTTCAGTCGTATTTTCAGTTTGTGAAGAGGAAAAGAAGAAGGCATTATTGAGGTAAATAAAGAATATAATCACCCCTAATCTGCATTTTGTTACCATCGTGAAGCACGATGTCACGACGGTTTATTTTAGGAATTAGTATTTTAAAATGCTTAGTTTCCGTTCTGTTTACGACGTGGGAACGGCCCGAAAATAGCGTTTCCGTGCGGTTTCCAACAGGCTTATTCCGTGTCCGTACCCAGTGTAGTGGTGGAAACGAAACGGGAACAGAAAATAGGACACTAAACGGACGGGAACAGCTCTACAGGTGGGGGAACTTTTCCAGCTTCAAAGATGAAAGATGCATTTGTATTTATTTTCCATCTTATAAAAGTTATTTCTCATGCCCCCATTTATTTCTGCCATCTTTCAAAGCACTGAATACGTAGATGTCATCCATTAATAACAAACGACGAGGGTCAAACTCTCACATTTAATGTCAATTAACCCATTATTTCGGGTTGTTGGGTCCTAAATAGTTCAAAATCATTGGTAAATCTGATAACGATCATTCCCTACAACTGAGCGGTGGCCACAGCAGACTAAAATCTAACAATTCCCAGCAGATGGCGCTGGTCGTACTCTGTCACTTTTGGCCACGACTCCTGCAAGACCAAAGGAGGAGATGATGATACTGAATCAAGAGATGACATAGTGGGAGCGAGGGAATAATTTACCAAACTAATTTATTGGTAATCTGTGTTTAAGTGAGCCACCCCGGGATCAATCAAATCTCACACCGGCCTTCCCATTAATTGGAATGAGATTATCTCCTTCGTCATAATCTCACACTTTTCAGATTTTACAAATTGCAACCAACTCACACAATACTGTGTACTTGACACTTGCTCCGTTCTGTCATTCGTGCTCCTTTATTTTCTCTCGTAATCCACGACGCCAGATAAATATAATAGTAATCTACTAAATTCCCCTTGCTGTGACAAACTCAAGATCGACCCTGCCGCTTTCTGTGTCGCTTTGGTTCATGCCCAAAATTTTCCGCTAATAATTCAGTCAGTTAGAAGACTAGAACAAGGCAGAAGAGAAAGATGCAAGTCACGAGTGTGATGAAAGAGTCTACATATATATAGTGTCTAGAGGGGACTGTGACCAAGTCTGTAATCTCTCAGCCAACAAGTCGAGCCTTAAAACACCCAAGGATATTACTCAACATATTAATTGTTCTTTTCCCACGTTAATTACAACAATCTGTGCACTCCACACTATGCCGCCGTGACTCCTCACTCTCCATTTTCTGCTCGGGATTGTATATTCAGTTTGACATCTCTTGCATGTGCTCCCAGCTAAATTTGTGTGTGTATGGTGGCGTCACTCTTTATCTTATTCCAATATCATCCAACTCTTCAAAGCAACATGTTGGCTGAATTATTGTTATTATCATCACCATCATCATCATCCTTGGTATGATCCCACAACAGCAATGATGACATATATATAACCCTTGTGTGTGTTTGATTAAAAGTCTTGCGAACCAAGGCCGCCATTCCTTCCGACTTTTCCACTCCGAAATTCCAATTTCCAATTCCGTGTCCACATTATGGCATGAAAAAATTAATTGCGACGTACTGGTCATGCAAAATATCATTCTGTCCAACATAAGTGCATGAAAAGCATCATTTTGTCAACGATCTTGTCGTCAATGATTTGTGAATGCGGAACAAGGAATTGGACCACCGGTTGACAGCCGATCCCGTGTTGTACCCTTCACACACATACTTTTCGAGATTAATGTTTGTAGATATGTTACATGACTTTGTGATTTTTGGGGACAAAATAGTGTGTATACACGGTGCGGGAATATTAAATAATGTGAACACCTTCACACTTTTTGGATCCAAAACAAATCTGCCCTGACTCACTGACTTACTGACTGACTGACTGCCTGACTCTGAGTTGGTGTTAAAGGACAGAGTTAATCTTGTGCTCAAAGGACTCCTTTTTATTAACCATGAAGTTGGAGAGTTGCTCTTGGCTATACGTGCTATTATACCTTCCCTCACGGAGGAGCTGTTTGCCGGTTGGTCCTGTTCCTCTATTGTTTTGCTCTGTCATCCACACACTTAAAAAATTTAGTTTTTTTGGGGGGTTCCTTTTTCCCACAGCTCCGCTCCTTGTATTCATCATCATGATACGTGCGAAGGCTTGTAAATGGATGAAATGGATTTTACGGGATGTATAATAATAATAGTAATAGTAGGGACACTTTTATATGGAGTGGCTCGAAAGATGTAAGCGTGTGTGTGTATGTGTGTGCGAGTGATTTGTTCACACTTTTGTGAAAGTCATCCCCATGATATATCTAATAATGCGTCTGGATGTGGAAGAATGATTCTTTGGAGTCAATTTACGTTTACCGCCTCCGCTTGGTCCGCTTACGCGCAACTTTAAAATGCAAGAAATAGCCGCGAAATTCTGCTCCTGGGGAAAATAGGTGAAGGCCGTTGGGAAGGATGCGGTGCTGTGCTGATTCTGGTGTATTTGACGCTCCGGGTACGTCCCTATGTGAATTCGCAAGATTGTGAGTAAAACTCATTTTGGGAGATCGCTGAGACGTCCCACACACACACACTATATCATCCGCTACAATAATCTTCCCGGTCGGTAATTAATTATTATGACGCATAGCCACACCGGCGGCATCCCAGTCCATTATTACTATTATATTACACAGCGTACTCAATTTCAAATTAATGACAGTTTCAGTCTTACAAGTGGGCCACCGCACAGGGCGGATCAAAAGTCCGCATCACGAGTGCTCCTCAATAAAGTGTTTAGAATTTTATTATTTATTTTATTTTATTATTTAAATTTTGATTTTTATTATTTACTTTGTTTTATTACTTAAATTTTTATGTTAATATTTTTCTTATGGTATTGTTTATATTTTTATTTTTGTTATTTGTTATTTTATTATTTATTATTTACTATTGGTATTTTACTATCATTAGAATTTTAAACTACAGTAATCCAGATGGTGACAGTAATCCCACATACTTTTCCATCGGCTGCAGAGCAACTTCTGGCAGCGACAATCATGCGAGAAAACCTGATAAATTCACGGCTGTCTCGACAAGTTGTATGAAATAACATGGCGATCCAGTATGTATCCAGGCAAGGCTCCTACATATAGGATCCCACAGAATTATTATTATTATTATTTTGATACAGAAAGTCAAGAGAAATTGTGGCCCCACGCACGGGCTTCCGACAACGGCTGCTGGCGTCGCCGCGGAGGCATTAAAACGCGGAGTGAGGTTCACTGTGTAAAAAACGTTAGCTCTAAGCGCCTGGTGAGCATGGAACGCCCTCAACTCGCATCTCGTTCTCACATATGTAATGTACTTTGCCCTGAGTTCAAATGGGCCACCACACCAGCACCAACAAAGTCATTGGCTCTCCTGGTTGTGTGTGTGCAACTCGGATGGCTTAATCACTCTCTTAATTTGGTTTTTATTTATTTTTTTTCTGTTTACATTTCCCACTGTTTCTTTTCGCTCTTGTGTTTTTGCGTGCATGTGTGAGGAAAAGTTAAACCTCCGGCGAAGCTACCAGGTAGCATCAACAGGATCAGCATCATCGTCATCATCATCAACAGGATCATACACGTCTCCCTTATGGCCACCAGTGGACCAGGGGGTAATGAAGAATCACGGCTGGCCATCGGGCTTGTGGAATTCTTTCATCACCTCCATTCACACACAGGCAAACAACCACACACACACAAACACACACACCGAACATTTACACATGCACTTCACGTCCACGCAATTTGGAGCTAAAAGCCCACCAAGACCACTCTAAAAGCTCTCCTTGGCGAACGGGAGAAATTTTTATGATTTTTCTCGGAATTCTCAATTACTCGTAGTCGTACTGAAGAGCATCATGGCTCGTTGCTGTTGACGCAAGAGTGGTTTCAATTATTGCTGCGGCGCGGCGGGGGGAACGTGGAATAATATTTTATGAAAAGCCTTGAGTTAGTTCAGGGGTACTCTGTGGTCGTCTGCAGTTGTTATTGGGTGGCTTACACACTGGCTCTGCAGACACACACACACACACACACACAGGTAGGTATGTGCAGACAAAGTGATGGAAAAAATGGATGCTCAATTTTATTGACCGACTAAATTGTTTTATGGCAGTGACAAGCGCCCTCCTTTGAAACGGAGCATGAGCATATTATAAATCCCCAAATGATTTCATAACAATTATTTGACCCAATGTTCCGCAATCATTTGTTCAATTGTCACCTTCCTTCTCACTCAATGACTCAGTCAGTCAGTCAATTTCCGAGAACTTCCACGCCGTTTGACGCTCTCACAAATCATCAACAACTCCATTCATATTCCTGCTTGCAATTCCAACACATTCGGGGACGTAAAATATTTGACAACCGGTGACTGCGGTGATTCATAATGATTGTATAACATGGGAAATTGCAGCAAAAAACAGAACAAGAAAAACGTATTAAAATTGACTTGTTCACCTGCCGTAACCACTGCATTGCACTGCTGGTAACAAAATGGAAATCCCTGGATTGGATCAATAATCCAATTCTCACCGAGTAAATCTTGAGCAGCTGCTCATTGAGATTGTCCCCTGGAATCTCTCATTGCCAGGCAGATGCATAAAAAATTAAATTTTCATTTCATTTCAAGGTAAAAACTCAATTTTTCACCATTCCATCAGATCATCTGAAAAACCTGCCCAAGGTCATAGGGATATTTCCATAGGCTCTGCTCATGTAAATCACATGTCATATGTCATGTCATGTCAAAATTAATTAGCAATGGCCCACCACGAGTCATCTCACACTGAGTTAGTGAGTCAAAAATTTTCAAAGGACAACTCACACTGCGCTCTTGACAGATTCCAAGTCATTTCCCATTCAAAACAGCTTTGAGCAAGACAGCGCACCTCAAATCCGGAAACGGTTCAGTTCATCGGATCCAAACGGCGCCCTGAAAACTACAGAACGATAAAACAACTGGGAAAGGGTTCGAAAAAAAGTTTTTTTTTCAAAATCACTTGCATTTTTCCGCGCCCAACTCGGACGCCCCAAATCCCAAATTGATGGAATGTCAATTTTCGAAAAATCCATTTGCTCGAGCCCATTAATGATGAAAGTTTGTTTATTATCACAGCCTCGTAGCCTAAGCCGCCATAATACGGACACTTGTTTCGTCACCTGTCAGCCCAAGCCAGTGAAGGAGAAATTCTGGTCGAGTTTGTCTGACTGTGAGAGAGTGAAATTACTACACACACGTGTGTCTGGCAGGCATAGGACGGTAACCGGCAACCGCGAAACCAAATTCACATGATTCTCCCAGTGTAAAATCCATATGATCTTCTCATCATCAGGATTCTGAACAAGAGATAAAACCACACATAAACATTATTATTATATCTTACAATCACTGAGACAGACAGACAGCACAGAAATCTCTTTAGTTTTTTATTCTGTCAATATTGCATCCAAATAAATGGGTTTTACGGGATCGACCAAATCACTCTCAAATTATGATATCTTACGTCTAAACCCCAGTCAAATGTCTACTGTTTAGCATTGCAATGTGACACATTATGATGATGATGATGATGATTATGATGGAATGGGATTGGAAACAGGGGAGTTCTTCGCCCAGCAATATCCAAAATCATCATCATCCGTACAAAAACCAAATCACTGCAAAACAACCAAACAAAGAACAACATCAACATCACTTGACCTATCCACCATGTACACACACATTAAATGTCTCAAAAACACGTAGTCGTACAACTACAACTGCCTCACTTTACTCTCGATTACCACAGGACTTTTGAGAGAAGATTACTACCATCATCATCATCACCAACACTACCACATTTATTTTCCAAACTCTGCAAAAAGATCCACATCGTCCTCGTCGTCTGTTCAGGTAACCCAATTATACCGGCGAGAGTGAAATGAGTGATAATCCACACACACAACAACATGTTCTCTGGTGAGGATCAAATTATCCCGGGGTCAACGTATCATCACTTCTTGATGTGCATGTAGTCGTATAGTCTTCTTGTGTAAGTAATGTGGCCGGTAAACCATCATCTCCCTTGATGCGGACAAAAGTAACTGGGGAAAAAATAATTATTATTGTTCTTATTATTAATGTGTTTGTACAGCAAGGAAACCGTGGAGGAGTTTTCTTAACATGATAACACATCTCCTATCTCTGATATATATATGTATACTCTCCCCAGTATCTGATCATCATCATCATCACCTCCACCATCATCTCACCAACATCTCAACTTTTCCGAGACTCACCTTACTTAAAATATGTTGGATGTGAATATACACGGATAGTACAACAGAGTGCAGTAGTATAGTTTGTTTACATCCAGAACGACGGCATTCTAAGCATGATTGTTGACCCCATCGAGTATAGTGGGATTAAAAAACGAACCACTTTTGTATATAATCTTGAACAAGTTGAGTCTGCCCAACCTGGTCAACGGATCCGCTCGACATCCTCCGTACACTGTTACTTCTACAGTGTGGGGAAAATATAACAGTGAGTGATGATAAGACCAAGTTGAAAAGGTGAATGTCCTTGGTCATTTTGTGGCAACTGTAGCGTATGAGGTGGGGGCAGTAATTATTACTATTATTATTCCGCAAATGCTTTTACGAAATTCAAGACGAAATTTTTCATTTTCCTTTTCACTTTCCATCTTCTCGGCTGTGGCGAAGGCAGGAGGACCTTTTCTGTTGTATGTTGGCCCTATAAACCAACACAATAATAACATATATGAGAGCAAAAGGCTTCCACAACAAATAAATCATTAACAAAGTACACCGTCCATAACACACGCAGGCATACACACACACAAATAAATGCAGAATGCAAACACATTAAAAAATCACACACACACACACACATGCAAAGGCACGCAAATATATGCAAAACACAAACACACGTCCATACACACAGTCATTATCTCATCTTCAATGAAATCCTGACTGACTTGAGCGAAAATAACGGACATTATTACTGCTGCTGTTGGCTGCTTCTGCTTCTGCTGCTAAACTGCTAACCCAATTTCCGTCCGGCTCACCTGAATCTTTTAGCCTGGCAGGGAAACAGAATCTCTCAACCATGGGAATATTCACAATGGAAGATGATTTGGCACGAAAAATGAGTGCATCTTCCCATCTCCATTTCCACTTCCGCCATATTTATTAACATTTATAGAAAAACTGAACGCAGGGAATTTCAACAACAGTTCCTAGCATCTCTGTTTTCCGCCTGTTACATTATGGTCCTAATCGTCCAAATATCGATTCCCGGGGCATCCCGAAGCATATGGACGTTGGTTTGAATTTCTGCCAAAGGATGGCGCGAC
This sequence comes from Pseudobourletiella spinata, assembly GCA_009870155.1. Classification (NCBI taxonomy): domain Eukaryota; kingdom Metazoa; phylum Arthropoda; class Collembola; order Symphypleona; family Bourletiellidae; genus Pseudobourletiella; species Pseudobourletiella spinata. Next base: position 9,964 of record WJFA01002114.1, read on the forward strand.
CGCATGCACCGTTCAATCTCATGCAGCACCACATCTTCAATTTCTTCAGCATGTACATACAAGTCTGCTGCGAGTTATCGCAAATCTTGTGACGATGACGAGGATACGATTCCGATGATGAAGTCGAACAAGATTTAATTAAGAGTTTTTCATAAAAATGTCACTGACTGCACCACTGAGTTCCACCTGGACTTTCATCATCACCATCGCCATCGACATCATAATGTGAGAATTAATTAAGGGACGTGAAGTGGGAGTATCCCAGTTGTTTATACGAGCCCGTACACGTGTATCTTATGATGGGATATGAGTGGACGTGTGTGCAGTGCAGCAACATAATGCGAGCCACGAATATCTGAGGCGAGCGCCGGGCTTTGCGCTCCAATCATCACATCACACGCCTGCGAGCGAGGAGTCATATATATACAGTCTACGTATATAATGTATAGGAGATCACTCAGGCCAGAAGAGATCAGGAAGATATGAAATGAGAGAGGAAAAGGAAAAAATAGAGATCCTGATGACTCTTTCAGCATTAAATGTATATACATCCATTCGTGGAGTCGTGTGTGTATGTGTGCACTGCACCACATTGGAGCAAATGGTCCACCACTGCACGTCGCAGCCTTTCCATTTCATTCGCTTGCGCATATGCCTCTGCTTACGAGTGAGTGTGTGGAATGATAATACGACGGAGCAGACTGGATTGATTTCACTATATCACGGCGCGCGGAGGCTCAACCTACAATTACGCCGTTGAAATCCGGCGCGTAATACTAATGGTATTTGCTATGGGTCAGTAGCTCCCTGCGGGGCAGAAACTCACTGCACTGGATAGGACCAGATTATTAGCGGCAGCGGCAGCATTGACGGACATGCTCAGCGGCGGAACCCACTGTTTGACTTTTTTGTTGCCTTCTGTAAGTCAGAGGGACACACGAAGATGTATGCGCGCACCCATAGAGAAAAAAAGTGCGTGCTCTCCTCCGATGTGCTCCGGTTGTGTACAAAGTCTCTCTCGTATATGTTGATGCAATATAATAATCATAATAATAATAATAATAATGATATAAAAGGGGGGAAATGATCCCAAGGGGAGTCTCACATTATTGTTGCAGACAGTGCTCGTCGTATACGGAGTATATAGTTTTGTCCCAGTAATATACAGAACAGGATAAAAATGTGGCAATTATATTAACTGTACTTCCCAGAGTCAGTAGTGTAGTGGATGAGGAGAATCACTAGAGCAGGAAAACCAGATGTTTGCGTCTGATCATCATCATCATCATCATCGCTTGACTCCCATCCAAAAATGCATCCAGCCGACGACGTTATACAGATATATGTGTGGATCCAGTAGGCGTACTGCGTAGATCAATTGTAGGGTTATGCCGAGAGACATGTGAATTCTGTGGGGATGAATATGCGAGTGCGGTGACTCTATATAAGGGGTAAACCAGCATGTCATATATGATGGATTTTGCCGTAAATAATTGAGGATTAACCCCTGATTATAGTCGCAGCAGCAATAGGGAACAGTGCCCTGCCATGTATGATAATGATGATGATGATGATAACAATGATAATGATAATGTTGGTATGAATAAAACAAATCCCAAAGGGTTTTCATCCCTCTCGCACGAGCTCCGTAAGATCTCTAATGCAACAGGTTAACAGTGTACGTAAAAGTGTGTGTTTATATGTTAGGGCCCTTGCGTATGTATTTGCGTGTGTTTTAATGTGAGGACCCGTCAGTGTGTTCTAACGGGAGGACCCTTATGTATGTATTTGCGTGTGTTTAAACGTGAGCACCCGTATGTATGTATTTACGTGTGTTTAAACATAAGGCTCCATACGTATGTATTGAGGTGTGTTTAAACGTGAGTAAATGAGGGCCCCTTGTGTGTGTGTGTATTTCTGTACGAGGCTCCATCCAGTATGACCCAATCCCGTGTGTGTATACAAATGTGTGCAGTTTCTGAGCCTCTGTTTTGACGATGCGTGCCCATGTGTGAGCGTGTCCACGTGTGTGTGTGTGTCTGTGCGTTGGGGTGCCCATAGAGAGCCTCCTGTCCACACCGCGTGCACAATCCCATTAATTACTCAAGGAAATAATAGTTTCACTTTCTTCCCTTCCTTCTCATCCACCTTCTTCTCCCGCGTGTGCCAACCACACACAATGAGATAGAGAAACAATCTTCCATGAATGACTCGAATTGTGTACAGGAGTCGGCGGCTGTCCGAGGATACATAATAATAATAATAATAAGATGTGAGGCCTATGGGCGGACGTATATGTATACACAAGACGGATATGTACGGAGTTTTCGTTCCTGGCTGACCATCATCATCATCATCTGTGCTCTGGTAACTTCTTGCTCTAAAATGCTCTCTGCATTTTTCCCAAGCCCCCGGCTACACACATATATACATACACACACACACACACACACATGGACGGATGGACGGACACGTCTGGCTGAGATTCATTTTCTGCTGATTGAATCTGCAGCTCTAGTAGTTTTTGGAGGGGAAATCCCCCCTTGAATATCCTCACTCACTCACGTGTTACCGCAGATGACAGAGGAAGAAAATGAGATTTTCCCTTTCCCTCTCTATGCTTGCTATCTCTGAAAGTGTGTGTGTGTGTTCTCAAGATTTCCGGGATCCTTTCTATAATTAACAAGAAACTGACGTCAAGTGAGCATAAGGCATCCCTGCGCTTGGATAAACTCTCTTATATTTCTAATATATATAAGATACGTATTAAAACGTGTAATTTGCTCCGGCAAACGGCGGCAATAACTGCTTCCTTAGATAGCACGGAATATTTATATACACACACAACCTCACACTCACTACGAATCTCACCATTTTACACGTGTTGATCTTAGGTATGTGTTTGTATGTGCGTGTGTGTGTGTGTACGTGCGGCGCTCCTCCTAAAGCCGACAGTGACTGGCACGAAATTAGGCTCTCATTAGCAGTTCCTTATTGCTGTCTGAAAGGTCCATTTTGAGATACTATATGTACTCAATCTTCCGAGATTTTTGGGGAGAATTTCAGAGTTTCTTCAAGAGTTTCCAATTACTTATTTATTACATTGCTTCCTTGGTTTCCTCAAACTATAACTAACTGTGAGCCGTGATCAGCTGTGTATGGCTGACCAGGCGGAGATTTGAAATAGCCGCTTATAATTACACAGTCGCCGCAGTTATCAGGTGAAGCTGAAATTTGAAATCGCCGCTCGTAAATACACACAGTTAATAAATATCAACTACAGTTGTTGCGATTTCAAATTATTAGCCACGCACATCATTTCACAACAATAAAATCTGCTGTGGCTCAGATTTGAAAATAGCCGCGCTCGCAACTACACGGCTAATTCCCACTGTACACAACACGATCGAGTCATAGGAATCATGTTATGCCATCCATTCGCATGTTAAACTCTATGACGCAATTCCCCGCCGGTTTTCAAATGCACGGATGATCTTTTTGCAGCCGCTTTTGATAATAACCGCATTACTTCATACTTGTTGTCATCTCATTACTATTCAGAAAATCTCATTTTATTTAAAATCTCCATTTGAATTCAAGGTGTAACTTGGAATTTTCCCGGATAATTGGAGGTTTAAAACGAAGTTTTGGATGTTAATGAGCGATGGGCGGGATTTTGTCGTTTTTAATAGTGTGCTCTTGAAATATTATTTTTGAAGATCATTCTGCGGTGAATATTCTCTGTGTAATCTTCTCATACTTGTGGTTTTCTTTGCTGTTATTGTTGGAGAAGAAAGAGGGAAATGTTTGAAGGGGAAAAGCATGGCACGGAATTAATATGAGATGAGGAAAAAGAAGAAGAAGAGGAAGATGACGAGCCTTGAGGAAAGTTAATGCCGGAGGAGATGAGGGGAAAATCTCCTTGGAAAAATAACATTTACACAAAATTCCCTTTGGCATCCGTATGAGAAGTGGGATCACGTCACGTCCTCCATAGAATCTTGAGGATCTTGAGAAATGTTCAAAAACAACCGTCTCATCTCCGCTTAAATGACTCATTACATGTTAAATTCTCCATGCTGGTCCTCACTTTATTGTTTTCTATGTAAAATAAAGATATTCAGACGCCCTTTGAAATTCAATCCGATTATTTCCATTCACAATTCACACACATAAATTGTTCTTTATCATAATCTCACCGGTGAGTCAGTTAGCCAGTCAGAGTAATCATCAGTCAGAATCTGTGGCTTTTTGCACCGCAGCAGCAGCTGAAGGAGCAAACGGAGACGAAAAAAAGTGACACTCCTCGTTATTTGCTTTGCTGGCTCCGGGGGATGATGATGATGAGGAATGAGGTGGATGATAAATGCCAGTGGCAAGCTCGTATACTACACAAGATCATCATCATCTTCGTCGTCTTCCCCCCGCCGTTCCGCTACTCAGGAGGAAAAGAGTGGTGCAGGGCTAGTTGGTCCAAAAAGTGTACAAGTAAAAAGACACTGTGTGAATCAGACGGAGTCATCAACGTCAGGTCTAATTGCCAATTGAATCTCATTTCTTACCACAATAATTGTTATGGTTCACCCTCTCATCAGACTTGTAACACTCGAATAGTTGGTAATGAGCCTATTTAACGTCATCTACATTCCTTTGTCATCTAATTCTTCCTCATCATGTAATCTGTGCGGAGGTGATCATGCAGTGCCTCATCCCTGCAGCACGATCTTGCAGTTGGTAGATGCAGTAGTGGACATAGCATGATCCCTTCCGTCTTAATCTTCACCTTCGGAGGAACTTGCCACAGTTGTTGTTGTGGAGACGACGTAACGTATAGCAATTACCCACAATTATTCAAGTCGTCATCCTCATCCCTTCATCTTTATTCTCATCAACATTATCATCATATCATCATCATCATCATCTTGGTGTCTTCGTGTCTGTCCAGCAAAGTAAAACTGGAAGCCTCCGGCCGGAAATGCATAATTATACAAATCGTGTAGATTTTTCACTGAAAATATTCATTTACTCAGAAATTCCAGTGCCGGTGGCAAGTTTGAACGTATAATTAAATTCCCACTTAATTTGTCTCCTCGAAGGACATCCTCCAACTTTGCCTGAATCTCAAATCTCAGTCAGGCAAGACTCAAGTTGAAATGAATCAATTTCCATTCTGCAGCTTCACTTGACAACAAGAAACGCAGACGAGACACAAGATGAACTTGCCCTTTGGGTTTTAAATTTTAAAATTGGCGGCATCAACTCGACATCATGTAGCTCGAGCTCGTCTTTCTTGCGGCGTCGACGACGACTCCAGTAGTGACTAAATTCTATTCAAATTTCCCTCCACCGAATGTCTGCCGGCCTTGATGACTTAAATTGTGGTAAAATATTATGCAAAAGTTAATAAAAAAAGTCATACTAAGTCAGAACAACAGCAGCAATTCATTTTTCTGAATATTTCTGTCAAGATGTATTCGTTTCACGGCTTTATTGATGCAGGCGGTGGATTTCCGAGAAGGTGAATGGAAATAATAGTAGTAATTATTTCCATTCCACTTGAAATATACAATATCTTGAAAGGCCCGCAATTATTGTCTCGTGCACTTCGCCATTGAAATTTTAATGGTCCAACCGAGAGGACAGAAGTGAGACTCATGAGATGGTGTAATTCTTACACTTATATGCATGTCTCACTGACTGACTTTTATTGGGAAATTATGCCAAAGTTGTGTTCACATTGTTATCATTATTGTCACAGTTTTGTACTTCGCAGTATGAACGTCAGCTCGGTGCGAGTCAGAGAAAAATCTTTTCGACATCTCGAACTGTCACAGAACAGCCGAATCTCATTGTTCACAGCCACATGTGTAGATGTGTTTCGTGTAGCCATAAAATAGTTGGGAATATGATGGACTCCGGGGGGATTCGTCATGGGAACGAGATGTTTTTCAATGTCGACCGCCACATCACATTATGAGACGAGCAGTGCAAGAGCAACTGCGCACTCACCAGAGATATTTAGTGGTTCATCAACAACGTAACTACTCGTAACAATTTTCACGGTTGAGGGATCAGCATTTGGATTTTTGCGTCATTTTAAAACAACACAAAAAGTATAAAATAAATCAAAGAACGCTTCACCCTGAATTTTTGATGGGATCCCATCTTTTTCCGGCTTTGCCAGACCGCACGTACAGTTTTCAGATAGCCCATGATCATCATCAAATAATGAAAAACTTTGCCATTTTTGGAATGCAACAATCACTGACTGAAAATCCAAGCTAACGTTTCCCAAAATAGCTGGCGCATTTAGTACAGAATAGTTTGAGGAGTCCCGCTGGGAGGCCTCAAAACCTCAAGGTTCCCATCACCGCGTCTCTTCTTTTAAGGACACTTATAATATCAGCTCCATTGTCGCTTCCAAAAGAGACGAGCTCGCAGGAACGCAACCAAACCGTTCCCGTCTTCCGGTCGCCATGAAACCAAGCGTGAAGATGGAACGAAGGGATCCTTGTAGAGTGAAGCATTTATTTTGTCATCTTGGAATGAATGGGAATGGAATCATCTGGGGGAGATCATAGTATGATGATGATGATCAGAAGAGCACCTTGAGAGATTTGCTACACCTGCCCAAGTATCACACATAATACATACAGTGTGTTTATTTCACATTTAGATTTTTTTTACAATACAGATTTGCACAAGGCAGACGCCACAATTTACCGTAAGCTCACCACCACCACCGGTACATAGAATGGCTCGTGTCCAATCATCCGAAGGGCAGGGGTGCAATCTTGTCTTTGTTCCTCTCCGACACCGAGTGCAAGACCAATCCATGATGAGTGGTTTTAATGAATTATTATTATTTTCAGCATCAACTTCTCTTATTTGAAACCTTAAAAATGAAAAAATCATTTGTAAATTCTCACAGAAAATTAACAAATATCTCCATTATTACTCTGTGAGCAACAGATATCGGAAGCCATTTGCGTTATTAGTATGCAAATGTCATGGAACTTAATGGGATTTTCCCGCAAGTATACCGGCACGCATGCGTACCTTCCTGTAACATTTTGCACACTATCGCACTCCATAAGCTGCTGGCTGGGGCTGGTAGCGGAGCGGAGCAGAGCTGTCATAGATTGCCTCTGCTGGGTCGGTAATGCAAGACAAATGGATATGGAGTGGCTCATATGATTACCCCCATAGAGCGGTCGTAATAAATGAGCGGGATTCTTCAAAATGATTTAGACTTCTATCTCTGTGTGACAGAGGTGGGCATTTCGATTGCACTAGCACTTGCACTGTACTATTGGAAGTACATATCCATGAACTAGTACTACTCCGAATAGTGCAAGTTCATAAATTCCTGAACTAGAACTATGCAATCTTCAGCTGTATGAACTAGCGAAAATTTAAAAATAATCTGCTCCCGCCGGCGGAAAGTGGTTGAAATTTAAATCACAGTGCAAAAAAGTTTAGCGCTACTGAGAAAATTCACCATA
>WJFA01002115.1:0-17459 GCA_009870155.1 Pseudobourletiella spinata
CGTAGCCGGAACCGCCGCCGTGGCCGCCACCTCCGTACCCGCCACCGCCATTTCCACCGTAACCGCCACCACTGCTGTAACCACTGAGTCCAGATCCACCGGTATATCCACCACCAGGGATTCCGCCACCGTAACCTCCAGAGCCTCCGTACCCACCACCGACACCACCGCCATATCCCCCACCGCTCAGACCTCCGCCTCCGTAGCCAAACTGACGATGTCCTCTACCACCGCCACCATAACCTCCCCCACCTCCGACGGCTGAAAGGATAGAACAAAGTTAATCCGGATTTCAACCACTTGAAAAATTTCCATGTTCCAAAATGAAACTGTGATTACCTCCGTAACCCTGGCCGAAGGCAGCGTGGATGGCACATGCCACGACGGCGATAACAATAATGGCTCTCATTTTCCGCTGAGTATGTGTAGCAATATTTTTCAAGACGGAGGAAGAATCCTGGTTGGCGTCTTCCTTAAAAGGATTTCTTGATGAAACTGACAGTTTGAACCGCTTCACTGACGGCTTTTAAAGGTCCTCATTTACGGATGAGCAGGATTTTTTCTTCGCCGCAGCCGCCAAATGGTGACTTACATGTGTGTTACTCTGTGAAAAATTACCCATTAAACCTGGTGGTGCGGTGGTTGGGGACGACGGAGCTGATTTATGTAAGTTAAGAAATTTATTCATGACTGGTGATGCTGATGATGGTGATGATGATGATGAAGGTGATGATTGTGATGATGACTGGTGGTTCCGTATAGGTTGGGGACGTGGACGAGAAGATAAAAAATACTGGGAGGGAAAAAAAATGAGGGAGGCGGGTGACAAAGAGTGACTTAAAAAGAAGGATTCATGGGAAGCCTCATCCTCTGGCTATCACCACACACACACACACATACACATACACACACTAATTGCTCCATGCCACCACTGACTTGGTTTCCTTTCGCTACGCGCTCCTGTCAGCAATGCATAATAATTCCCAAGGAATATTCGCCGAGCCCCACGCAGAGTCGAAACAATTATACTTGGAGAGGAAACTTTTTCCTATAGCTAGGATTTGGCGTATCCGCTTTTGAAAACCTTTTTTCCACCTCACGGCTCTTGTTTACTCTTCATGGGGAATTTCTGCCCGGAGACGACACGCTTTGGCGGTCAATGTGAATGGATTTAAATTGGACTCTTTTTCTCCAGAATTTCTGCTGATTTCATCCACTGTTGCTAATCCCTCGTCTTCTCCGTAGTGACAAAAGGGAACCCAGAGAGTGGAGTGGAGATGCTGGAGCAGTGCCCGGTGTCTACCTGAAGGTCATTTCAGTGACGTCAATTATTATAGTACTCCCTTCAAAGTTTCAAAAGTACAAAACTTTTTCTTCAGTTCTTCCATCATCTGTTCGCCATCAGCCTTTTTACTCCTGCAGGCTTCTGCAGATTTGCACAATAATAATAATATTCCTTTGTGAAGTATTCTCAGTACGAAAAAAAAACAATCAAGTCACCATTCACCACGGAATTGGTGGTTTCACGAATTGAAATCATAACTGGTTTCAAGCCATATCATCATTCTGACTGTCTGAGTGTTGACGGAGCAGTTCGCTTTGCGGTGAGATGATGATGATGATGATGGAAGGGCAAACCTTGAATGCACAGTACTGCTCGTTTCGCCACAGATTTTGCTCGTAAGTGCCATAAAAATACTTTTGAATTTCTGCGTTGCCTTTTCCGCTCGCCTTCGTGTGTCGAGTTTTTTTAAACAAACTCAACTTTTTCCGCCCCACAACTCCTACATTTTTTTATAGGGGAGGGCTCAACAGGCCTCTCAGTCAGCAAGTGTAGCCCCAGTTGAGTCAAACGTGATGACCGTTTACAGAGCCTGAAAACAATTACCATGCGGCTTCTCCCGAGTCTTCGTGTGAGAGATTTCCTCGTACCTACATTTTTTTATAGGGGAGGGCTCAACAGGCCTCTCAGTCAGTCAGTAAGTGTAGCCCCAGTTGAGTCAAACGTGATGACCGTTTACAGAGCCTGAAAACAATTACCATGCGGCTTCTCCCGAGTCTTCGTGTGAGAGATTTCCTCGTCGTTCCGCCAGCTCAAGATTCTGTGTATAATGTGAATGTCTGTTTGTGTGTGTAGTCTGTGTTTGTGTTTCGCTGGCAGTGTTTTCGTGAGCGTGTCTGTATTTCTGTGTACATGCGTGTGTGTAAGTGTGTGACTGTAACCGGACTGACCATTATGAAGCTACGTCATCGCAATCCGCACGTAGCGTTTGGGTCCCATGACCACTGAAGCGGAATGCTCCTGATGGATCGTATTTCAAACCTCCAATAAATGTCAGGGACTCTTCATGTGCTCAATCCCACATGCGAGCTCCGCAAGAAAAGACGCGTCTTCGTCAAGTGCGTGTGACCGCTCCTCTTGACAGAGACCACTAACCAACTCCTGCGCTCATTTGGACCAACTGTAACAACCATGCATGCTTGATCTCCCTCTCGGCCGCTGACAAACTCTGCGGATGTGTAAGACATGATGAACTTTTTATGGATTCGTCAGATTCTAATGGGCACGCCAAGTGTCCCCGTGCGACATGTAGGGAATGGGGTAGTAGTATACAAACACAAACATTATAGAAGTGCCACATGAACTGTGCCAGCGGCCAGTGTGACAAAAGCAAGTAGCGACTTTTGGCGGGAATCTCTATTTGAGGGGTGCATATTACGTACACAAAACGCATCTTTAACGTAATATACGATTGTTTATTAGTTAACAAGATTTAGTCTTTCTGGATCCACTATTCAATTAATCATCATCAGTATGGGTAGTAAGTAGTATATAGTCTGGATTTGATGCTATGTAAGTTGTATATAGTACCGCTACAGCAAATACTAGAATACATACATACATACATACACAGTTTTCAATTTTTTTTACTGGATTTGGCACTGGATGGCTGCATTGCTATCTCCAACAACAATAATTATAACTATTATATGACTACACAGCAGTAGTAAAACACTTTACACCTACACACACAATTAAACACGCACACAACAACAACACTGAAAGAACAACAACTGACTCTCGAGTCTGACTGCGATTTATCTCCATATGATATTCAAATACTCAAAAAATTTATATCATACCCGGAGCCACATTACCAGTCGAACAACAAAACCCCATCATTCATACGAACGTGATGATCTGTCTGTCCACATTCAGAGTTGTAGCCATTGAGCCCTATTATGAAACATTCAAGTATAGCGTCACCGGGAGGAAATACTTTTTTTTTAAATTTCACTCGCCGCCACTCACAGGTTATCACTCCTTTAAAGCGCTGGACTGAACTGAACCTTGATTAATCTTGAGACTTTATAACTCAATTCAATGAGTTGTGTACGATTAGTGACAAGGAAGAGTAAGTAGCAAGACCAAGACAAAAACAAACAATAAAAAAAACGGAAAAAGGTTTCCTTCACAACAAGTATTCGAGAGAAGCAGTTCTTCAACAAAAATCAAAGCAACTTGACTCTCTCATTCAGTCATCATCATCAGTTGCTTCCGCACTGTAATACAAAAAATTCATGACTCAAAGTCTTAAAACTAAACACGACAAAAGAAATCCGGATACAGATTGATCCACCCGCTCGCAGCTCATCAAAACCGAATGGTTACAAAACTAAATAATGTACGGCTAAAAATACAGTTTACGAGGAGAAAAGAAAAAATTGAGGAACATGGCCGGGTCCGGCTGGGGAAGAAATCCTGTACTATAATGTCAACAGGAGTGAGGGGTGAGCTGGAGTGGGGGGAACTGACAAAAAATGGAGAGGATGTCAACAAGAGCACATTCTCGACAAGTTACACAGGCGTCAACCCTCCGGCGACACTAGAAAACGTAATGTGACGACCCAACTTCCACTTTCGAGTGACTGACAGCATGTGCGGAAAAATCTAATTTCCGGGAACGGCCCGAGAACCCATCCCTCACTCCACGTCTTCCAGTAGTGGTGTGAAGTTAGGTTCCATTTGGGTAGGTCAATCAACAGACAGGTACTGAAGAACCTTTCGGGCCCGGAGATAATGATGAGTTTTCAGGAAGACAAGATGAGCTGCTTCAAAATTCCCATTATATGAGTATCCTCGCGGTGTACAATGTCCTCTGTGTGGATCGTCTTTCTTTTTTGATCCAACCTACTGGTTGGTTCCCCTCCTCCAGAGCTAAACTAATAGCCACAGAGATTACGATGGAGTTCCAGGTACACTAGTTAGCGGGAGTGATTGATGAGGGGCCGTATCCGCTGGGCTGAATTCAAAGTGGGTACTGACGGCGGGTGTGGACATTGTGGAAGCTACTCCGGAGCACTTGCTTCCCTCCTTCCGCGGCTGGCTTCCCTTTTCAAATGGACGTTCCAGACAGGCATCCAACCTGGAGATGAATCCACAGAGTCAATATTTATTTTCCCCCCAGATTCCAGTCAGAGCCGCCGCCCCACTCACCCCGCCGTTCACTTACCCGCTAAAACTTTCCGCCAGTGAGTTCTGCTCGTACCAGGAGACGAGCTCCACGACGGACTTGAAATATCTTGACTCGGACAAGTAATAAAGTTTCTCTCCAGTGTTCGTCACCAGGATCTTCATATGCTTCACTTGGTCGTTCCACCTGTGCAAACAAATTTCACACACCCATTTTCATGTTAGATGGGAGTTGAAAAAGTTGGAAAACACGGTCCAATGCCTCACTCCATCTTAGAATCCCATAGCGGATTTACCTGAGGGATAGCGCATGGGCCGCATCCACCGCAGCCGCTCCCACTTGCCCAGGACGGACCCGGACGAGGAAAGTCCCATTGGGCTGTTGGTCGAGTACAGCCGTGGCGGAGTCCCGGTCCATCTCCCCCGCATACCATTGGTAGTTCTCCAAATGGTTCAAATTCACGTAGTTGTGCGAGGAGGGTTGAGCAATGGAGAGCCGCATCCCGTTCGACGTACACGGGGAATTCAGGTTGTTCAGTGGCAGTGGGGGTGAGGAGGGACTCGAGGGCGGTCTCCCGATTGTTACCAACGTCCGCCCGTTCCGCTCCATGGACGAGGTCATTGATGGGCTCTGAGGTAGTACCACCAGATTATATCAATTTTGTAATTTTTCATAAAAAAAATAATAAAAGCGATTCAAATTCAGCTCCTCATTTCCTCACCTTTACAAGTAGGGAGGTGGGGGAGTCGGGTATCCTGCCGGCAGTGAGGGGATTGACAATGGGAAGCAAGGGGGGTCGCGGAGGGAGCTCAGGCGGTTGAACCGTCCCGCAACGGCGCAACTGGGACATGCACTCCCGGTGGGTGGAGATTCCACAGCGGACGCACTTGTAGCCCTGGTAGAAGAGTCCCTTCATGAACCGGTTGCAGTGACTGCAGGCGGAGCCTTTTTCGAACGTGTGCATCACGAGCGTATGGTCCAACCTCCGGGCCTCTTCAGGCTGAATATTAGCTCTGCGGGAAAAAAATACATGAAATAAATTGGAGCCTTATATTTATATGTATATGTATATACATATAACTTTATGTCAACATGTTGGTGGAGGCAAGCACTTTTTGGAGCAGACAATATTATCAGCTTCCAATTTCACAGTGTACTGCCTCCGGCCAAATGCTCGTGCCCGCAGCAATACACAGATGAGCCTACTCACAGGGCGTCCTCAATGGCTTTGATCCACCGGCGCTTCTGCTCTTCCGTCTGTGCGTACATTGTATAGACGTTCTTCTCTTTGTGGTGAACCAGGTTCCAGCAGAAGCTCCACCGGAGCTCCCGAATGCTCGTCTTCTTCATCGTCCCCGCCGGTACGTCCTCCACGCGGTACTCCTGGAGGCAGAGGGAATGCTTGTAGCTGTATTGCTCCCCCTGGAAAACCATGGAACAGGCCAAATTAGATCCCAACCTTACCACACACACCTCATCTACTCCACATGCTGTCTAGAAACTAACAGTTATTACGAAAAAGATCGCATCAACAGACGTGATGTCTGCTTTCATATTGAAACACATAAGTGCAATACATTGGGAAAACCACACCAAACACACGACCACACCCGGATACCGCAACTACCAAGTTCACAGAGTTGTTGGGTAGCGGCGGGGGCAGGGGATCTCATACTATGGGGCGATATGAAGCATTGCTGCTGCTGCTGCTCCAGTTTCATGCAATTAACTCTCAGAGCCCCCGTTTTGTAATTGGCGCACGAGGAAAGGTATTGTGGCTCGGAGCAGCGTCATAAATCATAAATCCAAGCAATCAATTTATAAAAGCTTTCAAAGAATCCATCGCAAAAAAATAAATTTCAAAATTTCCAGGGAGATCAGTTTTTGAGAGGAATACAAAATGAACTTGTACACATTGAAGCGCAGAACAGGGGCGAGGGGAGGGGAAGGTTTTAAGGGTTCACAACATTGAAGAAATATTATGAGCTCAGGAATAGATTCTTTACCCGGAGTAGCTTGTCCATCATCTGTGAGTGAGTGAGATGGGGAGCAAGATAGAGAGAGAGAGTTATTAGGCTAGACAGACATGCAATATTATATCACACATCATTGCCAATTCTATGTGGCGCAATGGTACTCTCCTGCCTCTCATTTATGATTGCCGTCAATGGGGTATACCATACGGAGGTTGGAACTCCGGGAACATAATGCCAATAATGCGTCAAAAATCACCCAACAAGACAGTCAGTAGTGGCATGCTTAAGCTACTTCCGAAATGCCGACCTGCGGATCAGGACAGCTCAATAAATGGTCTTTCCACGAAACCTTCGCGTGCGCTCTTCTACAGAAACTTTCCCACACACACACGCGCGCACATACACATGTACACTTTATACACACGCACGTCCACATGTACACTATACCTATTACCTACATGCACACACACACACAACCCATTTGTACAAGGTATCATTCACTCACACACATGTAAATCCGTATGTAAACACATAAGCATGTCCGCAACCACACATATATCCACAAGTGCACTGTAACACACACACACACTCATAGTTGCAAACGTACACACGCACACGTCCACATGTTCGTTTGTTCACGTTCAGACACAAAACCCTGTGCTCGCCTCCAGACCTGCTAAAGTAAACAGAACTTTGTGCAGACACACTGTTCGCCCTTTGCCTTCACTCCAGTTCCGAACAAAAAGTTTCCTGGAAAGTGTTGAATAATTAACCGCCCGGGAGGACAAAGTGCTGCTCCGTTTGGGCATCACTCCACTCTCGTTCCACTGAAAATCTTGTGACAGTGAAGCTGCGGCAACCTTTACATTCCACAGGGACGAATTATCACGTACAGAAACTTCCTCCTCTAACCTGTATACCATTACGGCAGCCCCACCACCCGTGTTTCCCTCAACCCGAGGACCAACCTGCGTGAAAGTAATGACCTACTAAAGCAATGACTCGCAGGGTGGAGGTGACACTCCCGGCCTAATAGGAAAAACCATCGTCTGAGGAATAATAGGAGCAGGGAATTGCCCGGTTCCCACATACACACACACACACGCAGGGCGCTAATACCCAACTGACACTAATGGGTCAGTCATTGGTGGGAAAAGTTACTCACTACTACCAAAAGGTCCCGGGAGACCATGTAGGGAAGAAGAATAATATAAAGAGACACCCAGCCTGGATTCTGGATGGAGGGTAATAAAAGGGAGATTATACGAGAGGGATGAACTGGGGGCGGGGATTGGGGAACACTGTGTGTATTGTATGTCCAACTGTGTACATATTCCTCCTCTCTCGTCAGTCCGTGTTTGTGAGTAAACAGGGAAATGTGATGATGATGATGAGAATGAGAACAGGTCGTACCCTCGTGGTCTTGCACATGAGCATGACTTTGTCAAAGACAAAGACATAGCGGGACTTGAGCCGGTTGTCGTCATGGCTACGGATCCGGAGCTCCCCGTCCTTTTGTAACCTTCCATAGTCCTTCAGCTCCATGTCCGTCGGCATTTTCAGATCATAGATACTCCCCTATTCACACAAAACACACACATATATACATATAGAAAGGAACCGTTAGTGTAATCACCGGAACACATCCTCCTAGTGTACTCAGTGAACTCAGTGACTTGGAGTCACTCCTATAAAATATGCCGGAGAGATGGGGCTGATATGAGGCCCTTTGTTTACTTCAATCTGACGAATGATGGTGAGCGTTTCACTGTCCCTCTTCACTTCGTTCGTGTACTCTGCCACGTCAAACATGGCATCCCGTGCCTTCTCAATTGACTTGAACTCATCGTATCCATGCAATTCCTGGAAGGACAAACAAAGCACCTACATATAATCATGCAGAACGCGGAAAGATTACAAAAACAGGATAAACTTTTATACGGAACTGCCGCCGCCGCCTCGGCTTAATAATCTTCCTCAAGTCAAGTGAACAAATCCAAATCCCCTTACCCAGGAAGTCTCGTCCAGGAGTTTCTGAAGGAGCAAGTGGTACTTTAGGATCCTTTGCATGGGGACGGAGAGCAAGTCTCGTAACTTGAATCTCCCGCCATTTGCCTCCTTCTCGCATTTCTGCACAGCATGTATATTACATGATTTCAGAGGGGGGAAAGAAATTTGGTTATAGTGTCGGTGCGGAGGTTCACATTGAAATTTGAATATTTAAATTTTCCTTCATTTATATAGGTTCACGATAATCCGGGAACAAAAATGAAAGTCAAAAACTTACAGCAATTTCCTGGTTTAAATTTTCATTCTTGGCGGCGAGTTCCTCCACGAGGTTCTGTGCCCGCGTCAAATTGGCGCAGTACTCCCCGTAGATGACAAACTTTTCCTTCCAGTGGAGGAAGCAGTCACCCAGGCTCTTGCTCGGCGGGGTATTGTACGCATATCCCGCGGCAGCGGGGACCGTGGCGGAGGTAGTTGCGGCGGGGGCAGTTAGGACGCGGTTTAAATCACTTAGGAAGCCCGTATGTATCTCACTCAGTTCCTGCGGGAGACAAGACGGGCGAGATTATAGCTTTTCCACGGAAAACCCTTGCCACAGACACACACAAAAACACATCCCACGGCCATCACTTGATAATAATCATCAATCCACTCCGGAATCCCCCTCTTCCTCGCCTATCCGAATAAGTATAGTAGTGTGTAGGTATAGTGCGAGAGAAGGATGAACCGGGAAGGGTCTTTATAGTGAGTGAACCTCTGGGAATTTTGTACAAATGTTATTATACGGTTATATAGATATATACATAAGCGCCCGCCCGGCGGTTGCTTACTTTGATCCCGAAGAAAGCTATTTTCCGATCATCCTCTTTCAGGAGACTTGTTAGCGGCTTGAGGAACTTCTTCTTCAGCATGTTGAGAGCCTCAATGTAATTCCCTTCCGTCTCCAGCAGTTCCCCTTTCACATAGTCCCGCTTCTCCCGGAATGTGACGGGCGGCTAGAGTGGGTAGAAGGCAAACACATATGATTAAAAAGTAACCTCTCACCGGTAATAGAGAAAAGGCGATGGGTTGAAGGCGACGATTAACATAAGCAGTAATTATATGAATCACATGTCACGCCATGAAAATTTTAAAAGTCCATCATCAGCACTACGACATGTCACAGCATCAAAAATTTCAAATTCCGTCAGCACTACTACGAAGAATTCAATTTGAGTTACAATCAATTTATCTTTTGGCATGCAAAAAGCTGGCGGTGCAAAACGAGTTATACAGGCTCACAATAATTTACGGGACAGAACCAAGAAAGGCTTGACAGTGGAAAATACTATCATCGGAATTTGGGAGGATTTGGGGTGGAAATCCCCAGAATAATAATATAGTATAGAAATAAAGCTGGGGTAGAATATGGTAAGTATACATATATTTATATATAGCGTAGTACTTGTTTCGTTTGCCGATCAATATAGCACAAATCTTGGTATATGTCTTCCTCCGTCTGCACCACCACGGAATAGTAATCTTCCGCATAAATCTCCTCAGGCTCATCACTGATCGGCGGGGATCCAGTAGGAAAACAAGGGGAACAGGCACACGCAGACAAACACAGAGAAGGAGCATGTGAAGCAACGAGTACACACACGTTTGCATAATAGTAACATCGCAAATCAAATACAGCCAGTAAAACGATTCATTTCAAACACACACATACACACACAAATAAATACGGTGGAGAAAATTGACCCCAACATAAATTTTTCCGTGACTGCGGCGGATCCAAATGATCACAATGAAGCATTTGAATTAATTTTTTAATGAAATTATTATTACGACCATGCAAATAGTCAATTATGAGTCAAAAGTCAATCCGATAAAAGCAGACGGGTTACATTAATTAATTGTGAGAAATTCAAATACAACAAGGCGCGCGCTTATTAAAACTCTTGGATAACAAATCATATAAAAAACGAGACGACAAGAAACACGGAAAGCCTCTCCAATTTTAAATTGTCTTCAAACCTGCTTGATTCGAAATGTAATATAACACAGCTCCTCGTAAATACTCTCCTCATTCTCTGCTACCCTCGGAGGCAACGGTTGGGCAGGCGTTGTAGGCTCACTAAATCCCATTGAATATTAATATATAAATGAATATACATTTTAACGGTAAGTCCTATTCCCTCAACCCATACAAAAAACACTCATTCAACTCTGGGATTCACTTCAATTCCCAAAACATACGAAATCATACACTCATGAAAACCGTACATTGAATTCCAAAGCCTCAGAAATTTTCTAATTCTACCTGGCTAGATCTTCTAAATTTTGGCACATTTCTTCATCAATAATCGCTGCCCGCTGAGGAATGGCTGAGAAGCCCCTGGAAATATGACATAACATGGATTCAATATTAAATTACAAGGATGCATAATGTACCAATAACATGAAATTAGAATTATTTACGGAATCGTGAATGAATGATTCCCATGGGAACAACGTCCCCACCGCTATTATGAGCGGACAGAACAAATTAAATATAGCTTACGGTATCCCGGTTCGCTGAGCTTTGGGACAATTGGATAGTTTGGAGAGGGTACAGAGGACCTTTCCGAAGTCGGCAAGATCAAAGAGCATGGATGGCTGGAATAGGTCCGTATCTTTGAGCTCAAAGACATTTTTGCAAACTTGAAGGAAGGTTCGAATGTTCCGTAAGCACAGAAACTAAAAGGGAAATAAAAATAGGAAAACATATTGAAAATGTTCCGCGTTAACTCATAAATATGTTTTGGTATTAATAAATGTATTTTGATATAAAATTATTTTAATATAAAATAATCCTACAAAATTTTTTTAGTAAAATTACCTGAGCCATTTGAGGTCTTTGTGAAATTTCTTTGAGATCAAGTGAGTTTGGTTGGATTAAGTTGAGGAGACGACATATCTGGACGCCGTCCCGCAAGTTGTACGCCAGGTCCTTCACAGTGGCATTCGGAGAATTGGCCCGATGCTCCGAAGTGATGAGGCCGATCCTGGTCAGCCAAGCGCAACAATCTCGCCAGCTTTCCTCACACATATTTCCCCGTAGTCTCGGCGTTCAGCTATTCTTCCCCTTCACCCTCCTCCCTCTTGACAGTAAAATTGAGGACGTGGAAGAAATTGTTCATAAAACACGTTTTAACGACAGCCGAGGATTCTTCATGAGAGCATTGAGCATATTTTGGTGGAATTCCATGACTAAAAGATGGAATTCTCAACGGGATTGTAGTGGTGGGAAATAAAATTTGGAAGACGTGAGCAGAGGCCCCAATTTCCTCATCATCAGAGTCGCACTTTGAATAGCAAAAAGGTCATTTTTTTCAATTGCCCGCACACACATACACACACAGACAAACACATACGCACCGAACAAAATGCACATGCAAACACAAAACTTTCAAGAAACGAAAGTGACTCAAATAAGCATATTATATTTGAGGAAAATATGACCACACACTTAATTTTTCTTCCTTTGATTCCTCCGTCAGAGAGCCGAAGGGGAGCTATAATGAATCAATTTCAAATTGAGACGCTGTATTCTTCTTCTTCTTCTTGTCACTTGAAATTATAGATGTGGGACTGCACACGCAGACGGAACGAACGAGAGTCACATGATGATCCAGCTTGCTCTGAAATTGATCAAATCAGCTTGATTGTAACCACTAGAGCCTGTCACTCACATTAGGGAAGAACCCTCATCTGTCTATACACTATTGCGGATGAAAGCGACGAAAGAAGAGAGTATATAGGCTATATACCTTGAGCAATAGAAACAGCTATCCCAAACCACATGATTATCCTCGCGCTAACAATAATAATTAGTATTATTCATGTACAAACCAGTTGGGCTCAAATGCGAGAGAGAAGATGAGAATTATCTTCGGCTTTCTCTCTCTCTCAACCTCAACTACTACTGCGATTTTTCAACTATGCATGATGCCACAAACATTATCATATGGGGAACTATACTGCTGCTGTGGTAGAAAGTGAATCTAATGTGTGTCAAGTGCAAATGTGTGCAACTGTCTCTTGTCCATTCGGTCGTTTCAACTTCCTCACAACACATACACACACACGTTCCCACGTTCACATTTATATACAAAAGTCACAGTGAACTATGAGAGGTCCGAGGACTGGTCAGGCTCGGTTCTTACATGGGGAAAATCTCGTAAAAACACTGTAAAAACTATTTTAATTTTTATTATTCTTCTCCCAGTTTTGATGACAGAAGGGGTTTGGGGTATGGTCTGAGAGGAGCATAAATAAAAGCCACAGCCACCGTCCACCACTCGTCGCCTGGCTCTGAGCAACACGACTCTGCCGAGGCCTTCCTCATCTTCCCATCTTATGCACGCCAAAGATGAGACAAATGCGAGAGCTGCACTTGCTCCCTATGCTCCGGTCCTTCCCGAGTTTGTGTTGGAGTGTCTGCGAGTGAATATAAGTGTGAGCTTGAGCTAGTGTGTACGTATGCGGCTCTAACAAGTAAGGCAGAAGAGCAGCGAGACACTTGATCCACAGATTATCCCTTTCCAATAGCATCCAGAGCTCTCAACAGTGCTTTTGCTCGCTCACACACAGAGAACAGTGCCTGGCTCTGGGAGAGCAAACTGATCCTGTGGTATGTAACAACTAACCAAATTATGTCCCTCTGCTCTGTGAGAGTGAGAGAGAACCATCACGTATCTTGAACCTATCTCCAAATTCTTTCGCACAGTATGCATGGAGAGCCAGGGCATGTGGCACAGGATTTGAAAATCCTCTTGAGAGGCATGGTATAGCGGCATGAACAAGATACATATACAAGGACGGGGGCAGAACTCAAGAGCAATCTTCACTAGAGAATTCACTATATACTATAGACATAAACCCTATTTTATGCCTTCAGTCCATCCGGTCCAAGTGTAACTGCGGGTAGGCTGGGTGGACAGTTGGAAAGTGTGCGGTTCCACCGTGCTTCATGTGTGGTAGGTATGGTACGGGACGCAGTACACTGGACCGAATGATCTGATCCTGATGCCGAGGAGACTCGTAACACGACGGCAATGTTATCACAAAATTCCCGTACTTGCGGGTTGTAGCAGAGGGACTTGAGCCTATACCCGTAGCCGTTGTGTTGTGGTGAAATAACAAACCAACAGGTGCAGAAGAGGGAACCGAATGGGAGCATGATACGATTACAGCCCTGCTGGTTGCGACTCAGAATTTCCGTTCCCACAATTATATAGGCTTCAGGCCTGTCAGGGGCACCCCAGTTTCTTTGACAGGGAAATGATACCTTTGCAAGTGGGGGAAAACTGAATGTGAGAGGTAATGGATTTTCTTTTTCGTAGAAAAAGCGGTAAAGATGATGATGATGACGGCGCATTTTAGCTTTATAGTCCATTCGTTTCATTGCCGGCACGAATGAGGTTTTTCAAAAAGCGTGCGGCGGCCTTAGGTTGATGCACAAGATAATAAAGAAAGGTTCATTCAATGATTTCCTTGGCATATGGGATGAGCGCGGGAAAATTTTGAAAAAATGACTGTCCGTTTCGCTTCATCGGCAGTGGGAGTATTTCGTCTCGGTGTGTCATTTCATGAAAATGAGGTGCGTTTGTTGCGGATATTTTCTTAGGTACATGACGTGGAAAAATTAATTGTTGTGGTTGTGATCCTCTGAGCCGTAGGTGAATTAGTAGCCAGATTCTTGGATGTTGGGGTCTATTCTTGCAATAACAAAGCGAAGTACGGAAAAATTCAGGAGAAGTAATATTTCGGCGGAGTGCATGAGCACTGCCAGGATTGTAGTCGTGGTGTGGAGTACAGAAAGAAGACGGTGAGTAAATTATGTGTACATTAAATGTCCTGTAGTTACGGTTGCCATTTGTCCTTATTTGTGATGTCGGCTTTTAGTTTGTAGGCGAATCCTTTTGAGTTTTAGATGCTGAAGTGGGGAGCGGAAGATTCATAATGGATTTGAAATCAATTTTCCATCGGGACAAAGCTTTAGCTTCAGCTCCTTTACCTCAGCCACCGTCTGTTCGTGAAATGCTGGAAGATATTGAAAATAGCTCGAAGAATGACCCGATTTTCCAATTTGCGACTTACTTGCAAAGGAAAGGCAAGTCATGAATTTAGCTAATCATTCTTAATTTGAATTTTGAAATATTCATCATCATAATTCAGTAATGTAAAATTTTGAAATTTATGTAATCAGGATCCCACCAGTCCAGGATGAGTAGTGTTGAGAGCATACCAGAAGCTGTAGCTACAACTCCAGTGCTATCTTCGATGGGAGGGAGAAGAAGCAATAGTGAATCTGATTCCATTTCAGTACCTACCACTCCAGTCACTTTGATGAAATCGCCTTTCTTAGATATGACGGAGAGTTCCGGATTGCTGAGCGATAGCCCCGGTAGTGGAGACTCCACCGAGTCCATCTACGCCAAATTGAGGCAGTTTATTTTGCTTAACGAGCAGACGCAAGATATGACAGCAGAATTGGAAGAAAAGCTACGCAAGTTTGAATTTGAAAATAAGGAATTTATTAGTAATTTGAATATAAAAACTGATTTCAGCTCGAAGCGGAGAGGTAGCCTAAGTTAACCTGGCAGTGTATTTCTACAATTATGCCCCTCACGTGATCAGAATAAATTATTTTCAAGCGTGAATGTACATGAAGTATCTTATGAAATTTTCATGAAACAAAATACTTGGTCTATCCGGACGAGGAAAAATATATGAATATAATATATAAACGAGGAAAAATTCAAAGCGGACCTGTAATACTTTTTATGTAATACCTATTATTGAGAAAAGTAAAAGAATTTTGGGGAAGCTAGAATATTAATGTTATTCCAGACACTGCTGTTGGAGATGATCTGATGTTTTCTTGATTTGTTCAATTGATTATCGAGGATTATGACAACAAATTATATGCGCATGCTTATCATGGAGCACGTGTTGAATTTCGTGCATTTCATTTTTATTCGTATTCACATGATAGGGAATGTGATCCTTTAGTGTGCCTGATTTGTGCACACCTACAATGAAAACCTGTGAATTCATTCTGAAAAATTGTGAGAACGTAGAAACTGGTTTGAGCTCAATGTTGATGGAGCAATGGAGCCGTGACATGCTCCATAAGTGATTCAGCAAGGACTTTGTAAATTATTTTTTTGTAGGCTCTTACGACATGTGAAGCTGTGCTGTTCCAAGAGATTAAAAAATATTGTTATTTGAGTACTTGTGAAGTACATTAGGACAACAACTTCCACAAACTACTGATACTCCCACTATCTTCAAGCATTGTTATCTCAGGAAGCATCTTAGTTACTCTCGTACCTACCCAAAACGGCAGGCAAAAAAGTTAATTTTACGATAGCGAAGCTTACAGCCACACCATGTGTACACATTAGCAACTAATTCCGCAATGCAGTAAGGTGACATTAGAAAATCCATGATTACTTTTCTCATGACTTTTTTATCAGTGTGTGAAGTTTTGCAAGCACACACTGGACACCTAAGCCAGTGCTGCAGTTGCAGTATTTAATCACTGTAATAGCAGTTACACAATAAAGAGTCACATGGAATCTGTTCGTCTCAGCTTGTACCGGCGATGCAAGCTGAGAGGCTGACGTTGACGTGGTATCTAATGTGACTTCTCGCTACATCTCCAGGTAAGGAATCAATTCTCAAGTTCGAACCAATAATCTGTCATTTGAGTCAACAGATTAAACATGCCGAAGAACTTAACTGGTTTCATCAATTCTTAAATTTTATCGGTTAGTTTTGCCGTGCCTTAAATAGCTGCCGTATTGGCCTGTGACAGGACCTCAGCCCCTATCCCATGGTACTGTTTGTAGCGCTATAGTAGTGTAAAAAGCTGTTTGCTAGACCTAATGGAAGTGGACAGCCTCGCCCATTGCTGTACAACATCGCGTGAAGTAATTTCAAATTCCAATAATTTTTGAAACGTTATGTGTTCGCTTGATTCCGGCTCTTACTATTTCCTGGATGTCGAACTGAGCATGAAAAATGTCAATGACAGCAATTCAACAAAGGATTCACGCAATCTTCTGTGTGAAATATGCTCTCGTGTGCAGTATAGTTACACATTTCATTCGGATCCTGATGAGTAATGACTGATGAACGCATCGCTTATGTTTTCGTTCCTTTCATGAATCAAGAATTTTACATGTATGACGTTGCCAGATGCCCCACAATCCACAGAGATTGTCCCACAT
This sequence comes from Pseudobourletiella spinata, assembly GCA_009870155.1. NCBI lineage: Eukaryota > Metazoa > Arthropoda > Collembola > Symphypleona > Bourletiellidae > Pseudobourletiella > Pseudobourletiella spinata. Next base: position 16,723 of record WJFA01002115.1, read on the forward strand.
AGGATCAATCTAAAGCATTCGCAACCGCATGCACTGAATTTCCGGAAATTTTCTTTTTGAATGCGATGACCCTCAGAATTTTATTGGGACTGTTGTTGAACGACTTCTACTCAACTCCCTTCAGCTTAAACGTAGCACCTGCTACCATTAATCCCAGGACTACGTCATGTGACAAAAAGCCATCCGTATTCATATGAAAATGGGAAACATAATGTCCCGGGTCACTGATGTCAATAAGTGACGTCCCTTGCTCTCTTATTCAACATAAAGTACGAACATTCTACAAGTAATGTAATAACAATAAGGTCGACAACTACCGGGATTATTTCCCCAGACCGAAGATTTATGCTCAAGTTGAGTACATACCGAAAATTATTGGTTTCCAGTTCGGGAAAAATGGTCGGCCTTATAGGGTCTAGGTCTAGCAAGAGAATTCCGCCGCAATATTTCCGCCATACAGTTTCCCGCTGACATATTCCATGGGTGGGAGATAATCTCGCCAACTAAATTTAACGGACTGACAATCAGATTTCGCCTGATGTTAAAGTTGGGGGATTGGGGAAACCTAACCCCGCCCTATGTGATACAAAACGACGGCAAGGTTGCTGGGCCCTTATGGCCGCGACTGCGCCGCCCACAACGTCACTGTTACCGTCGTTTGAAAACCCGAGTCCGTACAGGGGATTCAAATGAAGGTAGTTTGGCGGCTCGGTTGCGAAGACAACGTGACTCCACTG
>WJFA01002116.1:0-17458 GCA_009870155.1 Pseudobourletiella spinata
ATTAGCGTGGTGAAGATGTGGTGAGGATGATGATGATGATGACGCGCATATATGTATTAGCATGGTGAAGATGTGGTGAGGAGGCAAAAAATGATTAAAAAGGACGTTGGGACTTATACTATAGGATATGATGATAACGGCGGTGCTATAATACTGTCCCTCCGAAGGGTTACTTGTATATACCAGAGGGAAAAATTAATTTTTACAAGCGATAATGTGTAAGCGTCATGATCGCTCACGTATGTAAGAGTTTTGCATTATTCTAGTCTCGACTCTCTCCACTTCCACGCACTCATACACATAATTCCAGTGTGGTAAGATAATAATTCGGCGGTCAAGTGAGCAAGTCAGGAGTATGCGTAGAGCTCATGACTCATCTGACACCGAGCCGGCATGTTCTTAATTACACATTGATATTCCGCAGCTCGAATTACTGGGGCATACGAAAGGGGCAGTCGTTTGTTGTTTAACTTTGTTAGGCTGCCCTTCGCCGATCCGAGCCCGCGAGGAGGTTCTGACTCTTAACAGTGAACTAAAAGTAAGTTTAACGTAGCCATTTGAACTGTGCGGAGTGCGAATCCATCCTTCCTTTAGTACGCTTCAGTTTGAATGACAGAGTAAGTTTGGCTGCACTTTATATTATTACATGTAATATCAAGGCTTCTGCTAGTATAAGGTCTACCATAAATCGTTTAAAACATGCGTCTACATGAATCATGCTGAGAGTGCCGGCACTCTTGATGGGCCGAATGTGTAAAGATCTTGCACTTCACTCTTACTTTTCATTTGGTCCTGAACTTTTGCTTATTCTGTTTAGTGAAGGATAAACCCTCGGCTGGCATGGGTGGGTGTGTGCCTTGTTGGTTCTATACCATCGTTTAGAACGTAAATAATTTCCCTGATTCGTATTGACGCAGGCAATCCAGAGTGTTAATTGTCAAATTCTCCACACCATGGATTTCATCACTACAGTTCCGCTGTGGTCTCTGTTACCAACAGTGCTGAGAGCAAGTGTAGCCTTAGTGGTCTTTTGGGTCTACAGGCACAGACAATTCATCAATATTATTATCAAGACATTTCCGCGGGATGTGGTGTAAGTATATTTTATAGTATAATTGTTTCTCATTGCTCTGTGTGGCAAGATGAAAAGTGAAAAAAATTCTTGTAGAGGAGCGTTCCGGTTTGCCAAAGTTTTTCTTCAGCTGAGAGAAGCGCAAACCAAGAATCTGACAGTTGGGCGACTGTTCGACCGTACAGTATCGCGCCATCCAGAGAAAACATGCATCTTATTCGAAGATCAGAAATGGACTTTCAGAGAGGTACTTATACACGTCGTGGCATATGCATCAAATGACTACGTGAAAGGTGATTAGGAGTGGACAGACCTGTAGATGTTTAAGAGTAAACTGGTTTTAGGCACAAGACTGGACGAACAAGATTGGGAACTACTTCAGTAGTCTAGGTCTAAAAAAAGGTGATACAGTGGCTTTGTTCATGGAAAATTGCCCCGATTACGTCTGCACTTGGCTGGGACTAAGTAAGGTAATGAAACGTTTATTTCTTCGAATTTCAGCTTTATCTTGTGCCGGGTGTGCATGGACAAGCTTATGAAACTTGAGTAATCAATGAAAAAAGTTTGAAATGTTCATATTACCGCTGCTGCAACTTGTACACACCAAACTAGTGCACATTGCATTTCAACTATCTAGAATGTACCAAAGATCAGTCTAGGCTTCTCATTCTCACCCGCCGGGGTCGTTTAGAAGTGATTGAATTTTCCCGGGGTTTTGTTGAACTGCCTGCTAACCAGTAGAACCAGTAGATACCCCGTTTTAAGTTAGAGTTATGTAGTGAACCCTTCCCGTTATGTCCCCGTACTCGACCGACTCTCTATATAAATGGTATGTATGCACAGTGAAGAAACTAAGATTGTTACTGCAATTCCGGAGTATTTCTAGGGACATGCCACGTGTGTTTTAGCACACAATGCATAGGAACCACAGTGAATACTATCTAGGGATTCCCGTGATGCCTCCCACACCCTGGAGTATTCCCTACCACACGAAACACTTCCCTATGGTACTCAGAAATGCGAGGAGACATTTCTTGGCAGTTTTGGTTGAAGTATTACTTTTCTTCTTCAGAAGAAAAATCTCTAACTCAAATCTAAACTTTTTCACCGTCAAAGAATGGACATGCGGCGTACACTCAATACTTCCTCCCATGCAATCATATGAGACTACTGGTGCGACCACTCGCAAACCAATTTTTGTTTACTGCACAGTAGAGATTTTTCGGGATGTCTTGGGTATTCGAATAGTTTTGCCCAAAACATACAGGCTCATTCCGGGCCATGTGGCATAGTATGAGTTCATGTGAATACTATTTGCTTTAAAATGTAATAATGCCTTTTCCGTTTTCCAGATTGGTGTAACTCCTGCCCTTATTAACTTCAATTTACGACGGCAACCATTACAACATTCTTTCGACGTCGTCAAGCCGAAAGTTATAATTTATGGAAATGAGCTGAGTGAAGGTCATTGTTTTTACTGGTTTTACTAAATATATTGTCTGTATAGGATGTCTGCGCTAGTTTGCTTTTTTACGAGTTTTCTGACAGTTTTTGAATTTTATCAGGCCTAAAAAAATTATATGGACATGCATGTACGCCTAATACAATTACACTTTTTAATTTGTTGTACCTCAGCTTTGGAAGAAATTCTGGCCGAAGGAAGTTTAGCAAGCGTTCCATTATTTTGCTTTGGTCATGGATCGACGCCGAAACTTACTGAAGCTCGTCATTTGGAGAAAGACATGGAGATGAGTTCAACGAAGGAACCCACTCCAACAGAGATTGTGAATTTTACTGATAACTTGTTCTACATCTACACTTCTGGCACCACAGGGCTACCAAAAGCAGCAATAATAAAGCATTTTAGGTAAATTACGAAAATCCTGTAGTAATGGCAGCCCTAGAAGTATTTTCATGATGGATGTCGCTATTAGATTTTATGATTGCTCACCGAAATGCTGTAATTCGACATTAATGCATATTTCAAGGAAGTAATGACTCTTTAGGTTTTTCATGATGACTGCCGGAGGTCATTTCATGAGTACATGCGGTGAAAACGACGTCCTGTATGCAACCCTACCCCTGTATCACTCAATGGGTGGAATGCTGGGAATCGGTTTGACGTTGTTCTATGGAGCCACAATCATAATTAGGAAAAAATTTTCCGCAAGAAATTTTTGGACGGATTGTGTTCGTTACAATGCGACGGTATTCCTTTTTTCTTGTTCCTTTCCTCTAATTGTTATCTACACTATTAATCACGATGAAGAAGCTGCCGTAACAAATTGTGTGCGCTGTATACGGTCAGGATTATTTTCCCCGCACGGATGCGCCTGGTATAATGAGCAGTTTCCTTTGCAGTGGCGATTAATGCTGTTCGACACGTTGGCTATATTAGTAGGTAAAATAGTGCTACAAGGGGACACTTTGACATGTCGCTCTAGCGCAATTTATTCAATGACTGTGTACGATCGAGAGGTCATCCAAGAGAGAATAAGTGAGGCGGTAGGAGCTGTTCACATGTATCAATATCACTGAGGTTCGTAAATCAGTACAAAATACCTCAAGGGGGAGGTAAATTAAGTATCTAAATTTAGATAACATTATCTTCCGTAACCCCATAACTACTGTATGCCCCTGTAGTACTGTAAACCCTGAAGTTTGTTATTTGCAACAGCTGCAAGCATTTAAAATTCGCACCCCAGAATGAATTGATTACAGTGACACGATACGCCTTCGGTACGTGGGAGGCGGGGTGGTTCGGGCGACATCTTAATATCAATTCATGTGACCAGCGACCAGGCGTAATTTCAAATTCTCATTAGGGTATCAGCGCAGACCCTCGGTAGCTTTATTTTTTCGACGTAGGGTAAGGACTCGCCGGTTATTTAACATTGAGAATCCTTACGCTACGTGCAAAAAATAACTCTAAGGAGGGTCTGCGCTAGCTCCCTATTACGTGTAGTGCCATGTGTGTTGACGTAATGTGTACGCACTTATAGACCTGAGAAATCCCTCAGAGATTTAACCCGTGACGTTTTCTCTCGCCTTGGACTGAATGACAAAACTACGAGGACTTGCAATTAAGCATCAGCCAAATGTAAATTTCCACAATAAGGATTTTGGCAGTATTAATAATTTTGGATGAACCTCCGTCCGTGCATGTTCATTGATTAATGTGAGGGTGGCATGTAAAAAAAGTATTTGTATCGTTCAGTGGCTTCGGCTTTTTGTATGTGTTCGCAATGATGACTCATGAGATCTGTGATGGGGATAATGTTCGGGAATTTAATCAAGGTTCGTGACGTGACTAAAGAAGAATGCTAAAGTTCCCATAATTTCTGTTACAGGCTGCTCAGTACATCGGTGAAGTCTGCCGTTTTCTATTGAATCAACCGGAGCATCCGGATGAACGGAAGCATAAAATCCGATTAATGCTGGGGAATGGACTGCGTCATGAAATTTGGGAAGAATTCACGACGAGATTCAACATTCCAATAATCGCTGAAATTTACGGTTCCACAGAGGGCAACTGTAACTTTGGTAAACCTGACTTTCTGTCACTGTTTTGGCGATGTTTGGTTACGCACCATTCTAATGGAAATTTTTAAAACTCTTTAGTGAATACAGACAGCCACGTGGGTGCTGTAGGATTTATACCGCGGGTCGTGTATCCCTTTTTGCCCATGAAACTTATAAAACTAAACGCAAATGGAGACCCCGTGAGAGATCCGAAGACTGGACTAGTGGAGAAATGTGCGCCCAATGAGGCTGGGGAGCTAGTTGGAAAAATTATTAAGAATCATCCCATCAGAGATTTTCAAGGGTAACCACTGCTTGAGTTGCATGAATTTGTCAATATGCATAAAATTGACGTATGTTAATGTGTTACTTGGTATTCTGCCAATACGTGTAAAGGTGTCTGCGGTTCCTCATTATATTTCTACTACCCTCTAAAGCAGAAGACGCATTCTATAAGATTCAGGACTGACACCATTGCATCAGAATAAATTTCCAATTCAGATATGTGATTCAAAAATTGATAGGGTGTAGATGGACTGCACCGAATCGGAAATTTACGCTCCAAATTCGACAAAGGGGAAACTAGAAGTTATTGATTGTAGATATTGGCAACTTATAGCTACATTGCCTTCTTTAAGCAATCTAAGATACCAAATATTTTGCATGATCTAACAAATTTTTTTATCTTAGATATGCAGATTCAAGCTCAACTAAACGAAAAATCGTAAATGATGTTTTCCAGAAAGGTGATTCAGCTTTCCGAACAGGTAAGATATTTTATGGTTGCCGAAAATGGCATAGAGATTGGAGAACTATAGGATGGGGGAAGGATTGACTTTTGGTTAATTACTTTCAGGTGATATCCTTGTTATGGATGAACTTGGTTATTTCTACTTCAAAGACAGAACTGGGGATACATTCAGATGGAAGGGAGAGAATGTTTCGACTGTGGAAGTCGAAACTATTATCAGTAAAGCGTTTGGATTCGATGACGTCACTGCATACGGGGTGAAAGTACCAGAAGCTGAGGGTCGGGCTGGTATGATAGCAGTCGTTGCATCTGAGGAGTCGGTCGACCTGGAAAAGTTGGCTGTTGAAATTAAAGCCTCTCTACCGGCTTATGCGAGACCTTTATTTTTGCGACTGGTGGAGCAAATTGACATGACAGGTATAAGTTGGATAAAGTATTTGTAGTTTTACTGGCAATTTGAGCTTCACGAAAACGAGGTAAAGCGAAAAGATTTGAACTAAAATTTAACTGGAGCTGTTTTCAAAGAAAATTAGCTAAAACAATGAATCTGCTGCTTTTTCACACATATCAGAAGTGCTTGTATTTAAAGTTTGTAAAACCAGACTGGAACTAATAGTTGAAGAACTTTACTTTTCATGCTCGAAAATCTGAAATTCAAGTTAATCGATATTGTGGATATATCATTTTGGTCTACCTATTTAATCTATTGAACTTGATTTTCAGGAACATATAAGATCAAGAAGACAAAGTACCAAGATGAAGGATTTGATATTCACAAGATTACTGATAAAATGTACTTCTACAACAAAGACAAGTTCATCCCCCTGGATGCGGCCCTGTACCAGAAAATAATTTCTCAGCAACTAAAACTTTAACGACCTAAGTAGGCTATATTAAGCTTAGAATGGCCACGTTCCCGTGCTTCCTGTGAGTTGTTGGGTCGCAGTAAGATATATGTGGGATTCGCATTGCGAGTGAAATAATCTAATTTATGGAATTGTAATTGTCTAATTTATGTGAGAAGTATTTGTTCTAAATTTAAGATAAACGTTCGTGATTTACCGGAAATTTAGAGCACGGAATCAACTATCCCGATGTTATGGATTTTTCGTTTGGCAATGGCAAACCTAGGGGAGAGGAAATTTCTCAAACTTATTTTGACCCTAGTAAAGCCTAAGGGATGGGCTACCATCCAACATGACCCTTTAGACGTGGGAAAATGTGATGAGTCCATACAGCTTAAGAGAGAGTGCGCGAGAATATTGTGTTATTCTTTAGTTATTCTGGATGAAAGCATATTTGGACGCCAGTAGAGCCCAAGCGTATGTAGCATATGTGAGTGAGTGTAGCCGAAACAGAATTAGCTGAACTGTTGGTGCGTGTGCAGAATACGTATGAGTTACGTTTGTACACTAATACCAGCGTCATCCTAGAACTAGAGGCACTTGGATAGAGGGATCAATTTCTCTCCGTTCGGTTCTCAAGTCTTCGTCGGGATTACGGAGTAAATTCCACATTACGTAGCTACGTTGTGGAGTGCTTAACATGAAACTATTATATCGTGTTAGAAAGAAAGCTACTAGTCATCATCAGAGACGCGTAAAGCTTAGACGGAGGGTACAGATGGATTTCAAGGGTTGCAAAAAGTACCCACAGTTTTATCTAAGCTAACGTTTCATGCTTATTACTGCGTCCTCGTTTCCCTTGCCTAACTCCCAATCCTCAACCGCATCCGGTGTCCCTCAGGATGATTCCCTCTGGCGGCCAATGGAGCACCGAACTATGTGTTTGCTTGATAGAGGGAAACATGTGATATGCTTTCACTGTGAGGTGTTCGAAAGTAAAAGGTCATAGCAGCAAATCCCTTTGTCAGTACTAGTCCTAACTTCATGTACTACTGCGGGGGTGAAATTATGGTCAACGGCAGTGTAAAACCGTTTCTCATGCTGGCCTACCGATGTGAACAAAATTCCTTAGGGGGACTTCAACTGCAGCTTCATCCCACTTTCTTTAATTCAGACTCAGACCCTCAGGCAAAACTTTTCTCCTGTGCTATAAAGGAATACATACTAAAATTCATGTGAACTGTTAAATCGGTTCCCGATCAAACGAGGCTTAAATGTGTTGGATAGTGGAATTGTAGTAGGAAGTCACGGCATAGTTTCCCTCCGATTTCACAAATGCTAATAGTAATATTTTAAGAAGGAAATAATTGATAAAATAGAGTAATTTTACAACTTAAGTTAACGCAAATAGCATAAAAATATCATGTATGAGTAAATACGTGTACGATCAAAACTGTTTTTAAATATATCCTTTACACGACCAGTTAAAACATTTCGTGCTAGTTGGACCCCAACATGTAACAGAGTTCATTGGATTACGTAAATTTCAGCTCCCATGAATTAACGGAGAGAGGTTAAATATTTTCATTAAATTCATAATTATAATCATCACTTGCGAAGATAGTATGAAGGACTTCGCAAGTATCCAAGATAAGGAAAAAAATTTTTTAGCATTCCCACGATCAAGCGTGTGGATTTTAGGAGTGAAATAAATTGGATGGATTAAACCGATCTTTGTTTATAGAATAGTTCAGTCTCATTATTTTATTCTTGCTCACGCAGATTCCATTAAAATAAGTCACGGCTACGTATGCAATGATTAGCTGCTGCAATGCCCTTGATGTACTCAAAAACTTGGCAACAGCGAAGTATAAAATTGTATGGAAGGAAAGCTGAATCAAATGTTATTGTTATTATTAGTTACACTAGTTATTTTACCTATATATGGCTTGCCAGTGCAAGACTTAAAGTTAAAAGTATCTTCACCACCTAGAACCGGCTCAGCATATTCGATTACTTCCGCAAAACAGGTGCTCCAGTAGTGGATGTTAAGTTTTCCATGTCCGTACGCAGTCCTGGAGTTGTTGTCGCAGTTGTTTCTTACTAAAGTAGAAGTCAGCTGCCTTATCTATCATGCTCGGGTCAAGGGCGACTGCTTCCACAATTTCTTTGATAGACTCTTCCGTGAATTGAGAGTCGGGGCGAAATTTGGCGGGGCAGGCGTGGAATAGGACTTGTGTAAACATTTCCATCATGGCATAAAATTCTTTTCGTGCTAGATTCGTCTTTATGTCGTCTTCCAAATCCTCCGCAGCCACTTGCTGGCGTCTCTTGTCTGGAAGCCGAGTTGTTAAAGGTGGAGTATCCCTATGGCTGAAGATTTTGGAGAGCCATTTCCAGGCAGTCGTAAGTATTGACTCATGTTCTGTTCCTGTCCTGGTTACCCCTCCGGTAGAGTTCAACATCCGTGTGGGCTTTACTGTGAGTAAAACTTTCTCAAATTCGGCTTCCAACACCGCCTCGTCCCTCTCCAGCTCCTGATTGATTCGGAACATCTCTGGGTCATCTGGACGTAAATGAGCTAGACCAGAGTGAGCCTCTAGCTCTGAAACACAGCCCACAAGCTGCTGGTAGACGGCAAAGAATTGATAGTTAAGCAGATCCGATGTAGTCTCTGCCAGTGCCATTTTCTTTCCCATAAACTTCTCCAACGTTCGAGCCGTTGACTTCACCACGGTCGGACATTTGAGGATTGAAATTTCAATGTACAGCTCACTCAGCACGCTCAGTTCCCAGGGTGTCAGATAGAAGGTCTGGGGCTCTGGATCAATCCTGTTACTTCCAAGTAGGTCACCTAAGGCATGGGAGTAATATCTAGATTTTTATTCATTCCTCCAACGCTTCCTCTGGTGTTCAAACTCATGTGGAGGAATCCAACGATTTTTGAGCGCTGTGCATGCCCTATTAGTGCTGACGTAACGCACCCACACATTTTGTAGTCGGAGGCGTAGCGTTGACACTTACCTTGGCTCACGTAATTGGGCAACACTTGGGGATAATTGATTAGGAGTCCTCCAGTAAATAAGATCGATATGATGTGGTGCATACTCGCTCACAGTAGGTCACTTCTTTAGAGGAAAGGGGTATATGCTCGCAGGGGGATTGTGAAGTCCAGTTATAGCAAGCAGAACGGGGCGACGTTGATGAACGAAGCAAAACTAGAGTTTCGACTTTCTCCATCCTGCCTTTTATTCGGGAATGATCCATTCATTTTCCCCTCTGCTCTCTCCCTCCCTCTCTCTGGGCAAATCAGCAGACGGAAACTTTGCCCAATTATCCGGCACTGACATGAATCCATCGGCATTTGTGTATTTTGGAGTTTCTTTTCAACAATAATGATTCAGTGTGTAAAATAATAGGTGCGTGTACAACTGAGGCGTGAGAGACCAGGATCATGTCCTCGTCACAGCTCGTGTCCCGTGAGTAGAAAGTGAAAACAATAAGTTTTCACCATATTTTGCCCATGGTGTACAGTTGTTGTAGTTCAGACCCCGAAACCCCTCCTAACAAAGCCTCACATTCTATCATGTCCTTTGTCCTAGCAGACAAAGCGAATACTAGCAACAACAACAACCTGGAAAACGAAAGTGTGTCACTCTAAAAGTGACTAACTTGTTCCCCAGTAACTTTTATAAAAGTGTGCCACCTTCTACGTGCGGTGGTAGAGTTCAACGGGGGGCCCTGAGCCTGAGCGGTGGATTCTCAATGATTCGATGGCTTAAACCTGATAAATTTCGGTCACAATTTATGAGCATTCGTAGTCGGAACTGAAAAGGACGAAGATGCTAGGTGGATTCAGTAGATTAGAGTGATAGGAACATTATTTGCTATGCATTAAAATTCCAGTCGGGATCCCCAGGAAATTCGAGAATATTGCATGCCGCGAATGGGACGACGCACATCCACCCTGGCCACCCTCTGTGCCTACGGAGTATCCTGTCTGTAGATCAACATGTTAACCGATTTCCAGTTTGCAACTTGTAAAATAATGTCATAAAATCCTTGATGGCTTTGTTTTAGTGCTGTGCATGTAGGGTAGGAGAACGGGAACATACTAAATTCTTTCGTCAAAGGCAGCGGTTCTCTACATAATCTGGTAGTCTGTCGGTTTCGGGAAATCTATGCGATCATTTATTTTGGCGTATAATAAGTAGTGGTTGTATAATCAAGGTGAAACTGAAGAAGGAGCGAGGGTTCAGCGGGAGGGAGAGATTGCCCCCGTATATTCTGATTCTCACAGAATTAACTATCGATCGAAGGAATTCTCTCATACGACTAGTAACGATGGGGGAATAATGCAAGTAATACAGTCGTAATCCCACACTCTATCTCGAAAAAATGACGTTACTTTGCCCACCCCCACCCCTCCCTTACTCAAACATGAGGAATCCATGAAGAAAGTGCTCGAGACTGTAGGCAGAGCATGTAAGAAAACTATTTTTACTGTCCCAAAAAACTTGGATTTGCCGTGCCCGTTGAATTGTAATAGATTTACGCCTGAATTAATCTATTCACTAGTCATCTCCTAGTCAGTAATTTCCAGCCATGTTTGAAAAGAAGATTGTCTGTATCTCATATAGTTTGGCGCAGTGGGAAGACAACGTCGGAGTTGGCGGGGAAGGAGCTCTTGAGGAGTTTACGGTCATATAATCCCCGGCGCACGTTGTGGCAAGATTTGAGTGAGATGAGAAGAATGGGAGTTTAGCACATGTGGGTGGTAGTGAGTGAGGGAGTGAGAAGTTGGATTTATATACGTTTGTCTGGGTCTCCTCATCCTGGGCTAGAGTCAGTTAGTTCTGGGATGGCTCCAATGAACCTGTCTACCCGGGTTCAGGCTAACCATTAATTTGGTGACCGACCATGCCTATACAAATGTAAGAGTTTACTTTTGTATTCTGTGCCCGAAATTGCTCCCGCTGCCCAAGTGCCTCTAGTTCTCCTTGAATGAACCTCATGTCAGTATACAAACGGAACTCATATATACTGCACATGGAAACACACACACACACACAACCGCCTTTGCTGTTGTCCGAGACGAAGTCGGTGGATGTGTGACCCGATGTGGAGGCTGAGACTGGGTTCTGTGTGGAAAGATTGTACTTTCACTCCCCTTTCATAAAGTACACGTTGGGTCATCCTGAATTCACCAGAGACTGCTTATCTCTTCGGACCCAACTTGATGTTAACTTCCATTTGATGCGCCGACAATGGCGTCATAGTGATAAGACGTATTTCTGGGATGGAAGAGGCTGTGGACGAACAGATTTTACAATTTTGACCACAAAGAGTCACCAGTAATCACGTTTCTTTCATTCCCTCCTCCGTGTGAAATCGCACATGTTCAGCGTGGCGTTGGTGGCAACATACTTGAAATTCCTCTGTCTTTTATGTTATAGAGCGGAATGGCTGGCTCGAATACTGCCGTACATATTTGAGTTCGTCTCTCTTCCTGTAAGCACACATCCCATGACGCCGAAACAGTGTATGTGTGTGTGTGTGAGTGAGTGAGGAGAAAATAAACTAGTTGAAAGCTTGACATCAAAGTAAAACAGCAAACAGATTAACAAGGCTACAAAAGCAGAGACAGACGACGAGTTTGGAGAGGGAGAAACTTGTCTCTGTGTACTTGTATTCACACACACACACACACAACAGGCCATCCTCGACAAAACTACATACTTCTTGTATCATCACCGCACCGTTGCTACAGGATGAGGTTATCCTAAAAATACAGGGTGAAAGCTCGACTCACTGATAAAAGGAAGTTCCGAGAAAAAGGGCACAGGACCTTGAGGACTCAGGACAGAGGTGACAACAGGGGCATAACTGATTCAATCTCAGAGAGAGTCAACGTTGAGCGAGGAATGAGTTAAGGGAACAATGAGGGCCCTTGTACATGTTGGATGGGAGGATATATAATCTACGCTTGTATATTGGAGTCAGACTATATTCTTGCACAGGAGACCTCTCAAACTTTCCAATCTGGAATCCGATTTGATTCGACCGTCCATACTTTTATATATATATATATATATATATATACTATATATACTACTGGTCATTGACTCTTGTGACCACTGAAAAAAGTATACTTCCCCTCTTTGTTTTGAACGATGCTTCCAGGGATGCAGCCGATACTAGTGAGCAGAAAAAGGAGGACATATTATTTTTGTAACTCATTGTCCCATGCCTGTTCGTCGCCCGCCGCCCTAACATGGGGAAATAAGATGCGGCGGTCGAATGTGTACTGCGAAATAATGTCGGTTCATCTTATTTAAAAAAGTCACATATTCCCAAGGACGCAGGAGACGGAGATAGAGGGAGGGACAGAGGAGCGGGCTGAGTGGAAAGTTTATTGCCTCTTGAAGAGAATGGAATGACACGCAGGAGTGATTCCTCATCACTTGTTCCCAACTTAACCGCCGACAAAACCCCTTTCTGTGGTGACAGCGGCGGCCATATCGTAAACTAGTCACGCTAAGCCGCCCCACAACCATATATGTGACTTCAAAATCTAAAGCTTCAGACGAACGGAAAAGTTAGTCAACTCGAGCGCATTAGAATTTTGAGAGTAAAAATTTGAACCATTCATGCTGTATCAGTACATTTCGGAATTTATTAGTGCTATTAGAGAGCTGTCGAAGAAGCTGTTGAGACTTGACGACGATTACTTTGGAAGTAATTATGGATGAAAACTATTTTGAAAAATTAAAAAAATTTGCACCTGTTTTCAAAAATTGTCAAGCGGGTCCAAACGAGGGTAATATTTCCAAAAATTGTTTATTCCATTTGAAAATAAAGCAATTTGTTCCCGATTCCCAGTACGGGAAACATTTGTGAATCTAATATGAAAGTTATCCTATCCATAAATGCATTCGTAAGTCAGCGGCGGGATGGATGAGATAGTAAATGACTTTTATCGTCGATGTCCACTTCATCCGACCGATGGATTTGCGAGTATTATCCGATCCTTTGGAAATCTTACTTCAAAATCATACTATCAAGGGCTCCATGGACATAAAGGTATTTACTGCAGGCTTAACTATTCCCCGTCTGGACAGACTTCCTCCTCCAACAGATCCATTTGAGTTCTGTACTGGACCTTCCCGCCATCATCAGTGACGTACAGTCGTTGGGAGAGCGGAATGACTTTATGTGACCGCCCATTCATGCCCTCTAACACATGTAGACCTTTGACTCGACTTAAATATCCTCTACTAGGCCAACCGCTTTGGGACTTTGGTAAGTTTTCTTCAGGATCCCGTGTCCCATACATATATGATACGTGAATATCACTTTCACATTTCAAATTATTATACAATTCAGCACACAACCAACAGGCCAAATGCATACACTTCAGTTTTCGATAACTGGGGTCAGCTCATATGCCCACTACTGGACCGCATAAAATTTGCCCGTTTGCTTCCATCGGACTGCGCGATTGCTTAGGGCAGAATTAATTCACAGGTGGAATAGTTTATTGGACAGCTTGATCAAACTAAAGAATAAAATTTAGTGATAGGGATACATACATATAACCACACTTCCAGCAACGGAGTTGTCGTGAATGAGACCCCCCTAGACCCATGTTTCCCCAATGGCGACGGGCCTTACCACGCTGTAAAAGTGTATTGGGACACAGTTTGACTCTAAAGCAAATGTTTATTCGGTCATGTAGAAATAGCTAGGAAACTTTTCCGTTATTGTAAAGTCTGTGAAATCAGTCTCCGTCAAAGTTATTCCCACCTCTTACTAATATACAGTGCTATGCGTAAGGTAGGTTCAACAGAGTCGTTGCAAGCTGCAGTGATTTTTCCCGAGGTTGTACTACAACTATTCGCTCTCTCCAAATTGAAGCCAACTCTACAGAAACCATAATGGACATGTGGTTGCAGGAAGAAAGTCGACGGCCACCGCCGAAGCATGAGTTGCGCAATGAGGTACACTGAGGAAACGGAGCGGGGAAGTCTTCACGATGGGAAGTCGGATAATATTGTCAGTCTTCACAGTTTAGAGAGGAGGGGCATATAGGGTTAACCATAAAGGGGACAATACTAGCATTCCTCAACAATATATTTTTCTCTTGTTCCCCCATAAAAAGTTCCCCCCTCAAAATCCTATTATGGCAACCTCAGATTAAGTCTCGGCGGAGCAGGAATAAACTCAGGGATACTTTCCCCATTGTACACAATATCCCAATTGCACAGCGTCTTGACGAGACTGCTGGAACACATATGAGAGTCTGACCTGGGAATATGGAGCAAAAAAAATAGAGGAGGGAAGGTTGATGGAGTCAGAGTACCAGGATACGGAGGAGCTATGCAGCCACTCACCGAACAGGACGTGGGAACATGGAAAAGACATTGCTCCAAATTGCACTCTCCTGACACCCTGAAACTTTGCCACAGTCACCGAATTTACGCCTTTACCTCTCCGAACATGAAAGGAAAGGGGGGGGGAAAGTGTGTGTGAGAGCACCGTAACCATACGTGCACCCATGAATGCACTCATATGGTCTTCTCTGGTGTGGAGACACTCCCATATTCCTAGATATGACTCCACTACACGTCTTTTTTCCCCGACTACATTATCATTCACCTACCACCCAGGCGTGTATGCTCGCTCAAGCCATCATCAACACGGTCCCCACTCACTACCTCGTTGTAATATGTAATAACTTGGCTTTGTGGACCCACACCCACACAATCATATTCGTGGGAATTTACATTAGAAATTACTCTGGTAAAGCTCTCTACTGGATAACCTTTCACAGACACACAGAAACACACAGATTTGCCACCCTGGCTCCACATCGGATTGCAATCCTGTACAATTCCAAGTCTTTGAGTTAATTTCCTGTCCTCCTCTACATACTGTCAGGGCTTGTGCAGTCAGAGGGAACTTCCCGGAGGCGCCGAGCCCTACTGATTGCGTTGAGTGTGTAAGAGGACGAATAAGGGAGGGGTGCAGTGTACCGGTGGAAAGTACCGAGGATATTTTGTGTTGGGATAGGAACGGAGTGGGTCCTTATATGTTTTATAAAGTGTTGGCTTTATTAAATGAGTTGAGTGCGGTCGTGTTGGACGAACTTCATGCAACGCGTGGAAGTATTCACCGTAACTTGCACCAAGCATCCTTGCTCGTCAGTTTGCTCCTTTCTCTCCTCTCCGGAATTCATCCTTCACACCCACTGTGTTTCATTATCTTTCAATGACATTTCCCTCTTTCCATGTTCCTCCGCACAGGCAGACGCACACGCACACCTACATACATACGTTACATGCACATGCACACGTACAGATATGGGAAAAGATGGGGATGCGGCGGTCGGCATCCCCTGCTCCCCTCTCTCTGGAATCCCTTCCAATCTGAGTCACTTTAACGCTATATAGATAAACCCATTTCATATTATATGGTTACCATTTGTCGAAGGAGGACTGGGAGTGAGAAGTTCACTCTTTCGTGGCCACAAATGAATTCTCATTTTTCCCCCGCTTACATGTTCCTTTCTGTGCTGTCTTCATTTTTCTTCCTCTTCGTCTCTACCCTGCAAAAGAAATGGGTAGTGCGTGGGTCTTCCGCCCCTGGAATTCAACCTTGCGTCCGTACGAGGCGAAACGGGGGAAGGTAAAACGAGAGGCCAAGTACCCACGCACAGGCTGGCGTACATGAGGAGAGAAGCCGGGTTCAGACTTACATAGACGTGTACACCAGATTCTTCCAGAGAGAAACCATGCTAGCGGACAGTTTGGGGCCATTCCATATGTATTACGGTCGTATGTACCCACGTGTTCCTCGATGTGTGCATAGGAGTGTGTCTGTGTATCTGTGAGAGATGAGTCCCTTTGGATAGGCTGCGGGTGGTGAAATACAACATATTCACCCATACGTAGCCTCTCTACCCCTACCCGCCTCTCTTTTTCTCCACTGATTTCCTTGCTGAGGCAGGCAGAGAACTGACCATATGTTATCCTTTCCAGCAAACTCAGGACTTTCCCTCAACCCTCTCCCTCCTGGGTTTTCGTATAAGAAGATATGTAGGGAGCCGGCTCATGATGAGACTTGATTTTTGTTAAAGTACAACTAATATTTTTAGGACTCTCTTTCTAGTTCATATCTACACAGCGGCTGTCTGAATATCCAGACAGCTAGGCAGACAGACTTCCTTCTTTCTCTATACTAGACCTAGTTTGTTTTTATTAGCGCATTCATAGCTGTCATATTTGCCGGACATCGGGCTCTCCTTCGCGCGCTATGAACGTTGTCTCTCCCCCCATTTGTCTGGAAAGCACCCTGAGCTGGCCCGTTTGCTTTGATTCTAGATTAAAAAAATAATATTATCCTCCACCATCGCTTCGGAGCTGTGCCGATGCGGAGTAGTCCACGATATATAGTGTAGCACTCACCCCTGGACCCATCAGGTTAGGATAGCACTCAGCCGAAAACATTGAGTCCGTAGTTTCGTGTAGTAGCGCAGAGTCATCACTGTCAGCGGAGGAAGACTGCTGAGGGCTGCAACAACTTGCAGGACATATGGATCCGGGAATGAAATGATACTCCGGCTATGTGCTACTGCTGCAAAGGCTCGCCTCTAGAGAGGACCTGCCACTGGGTCGGTGGCTGCTATACTCACTGGCCGGCTGACAGTAAACCAGGGGTGCCTGATGGGTCGGCGGCGCGGTTATGAAGACGCTTATTTGCCGTTGGAGATGCGAACGTTCGGAAAACATAGATTTTCACATCTGAGATCGTGACAGTTGGAGAAAATATGATACGACCCGCTCCCATACCTGCATGCGCTACCAGCAAGACATTATGACCTCCTTTCTCTACCTCTACCTATACTGAATGGTTCACTAATCGAATTTTGACCGACGCTCACTGAGCCAAGGGAATAATTCAGATTTTGACGGGGAAGGCATGATGGCATGGGGTGGATGAATAATATAATGGGGCTGAAGTGTGACTACTACTAACCTTTGGATGTACATACATTTACGGGTGAAAAATTTTATTTTCCACTACTCTGCATTCAAGCCTCCAGGTAGTAGCACGACGAGCATTATGGAGTCTGTTGGCTCAGCATCTACCGACATGTACAGGGTGGCTTTTAAGTTCTGATAACTGCAAAAAGCTTAATTCCTACCAAACTATTGGACTAAGGTTCATGAAACTTAACATGCGCCTAGACTATATAACTGTGTAAAC
>WJFA01002117.1:0-17449 GCA_009870155.1 Pseudobourletiella spinata
TCTCATGGTAACTTGGCACTGGCCCTGTGACGGGAGCTCCGCCTGCTGTGGCTAATAGGACGAGGGCACTGCCTAGGCAGCAAATCTCAGCCGAGGCGTGGAAGGACACCATTTTTCTGTGCAAAACGAGGAGTCGTTTTCAAACAGACCTCTCTCACTTTAACCCATTTAATGTTCCACAGTTTTGAGCACAATGGGCGATGATTGTGGGGGGTTGACAGTTTGGAGCGACTAGAGGTGGAGGAAGTGCTTGCACCAATGCTCTACACTGACTGACGCGGATCCAGCAACTGAATGGGGATTACAGGCAGATCGTATGGGTAGTAGGTGTGCGATGAGGAAATAATAATTCGAGGGAAATCTGTGGTTAAACTTCTGTGCTGGACGAGCTCTACAACAAATGCCCTCAGTGATTACTCTGAGTGGGTGTTTATACAGGCTTGTATGCAGGCAGATGGAAAAGTTGAAGTGCAAATCAACTTCGTGTCAAATGTGATAAAGGAAATACAATATATGCGTTTCTTAATTGCTATACTTATCGTCTAGCCCTCAGTTGGATGCAAGCTTGAAGAATATTAATGTGACGTGTCAAAGTCTTTCAAAGAGCCGAGGTGGGTTTAGCGGAAAGAAAGCATTTGAAGATACAGATTTCATTTCACACATATCCACTCCATTCTAATGACTGGGACACACGTCTTCCTCCTCCCTTAGAGATAATAGGGGGACGACGCCAAAAGCGCTGATTATCATCATAAAATAATTTTACGATGCCTATTCACCATCACGGCCGCAACGGCTCGGATTCCACCGCGTGCAAATAACACACATGGAGTGAGTGGGGACGTCAGGAAGAACAACGGATTTACGGGGTCAAAGTATTCGGACTCTAACGTGTTAGAGACACTGATAGAGTCAAGAACGCTACTCACATGTTCCATCATCCCCAAGCTGTTCCAGCCATATGACCGCACGACTCGACGACGACTAGCACGAACTTTCGTATCGTATATTGTTTTATTTATCATCAACCCTCAAGTTATCTCGAGTTACAAGTAACAACTCACCATGATCGGTAGAACCCGCAGGGTACAGTGGCCGTGATGGGCTACACTTGATATTCGGACCGCGGAACACACAATAGTAGTTCTTTTGTTGATGGCTGTTGGATGCACAGTGACAGACTGTTATGGAAGAATTCAGAGGGCGCAGAGACATTACAGTTCATTTCCAACATCCTGTACGACAAATAGAATGGGTTTATCCATTAATCTCGAGGTCAGCAATGGGATGCAGCATTAGGAATACCTAATACGACCGGCTAAATACATACTGGGAGGATTTGCTCAGTAATCAGCGATAGCATCGGTAGCTTTTAGCCAGCCAGTCTGTTTTTACAAGCTCTCCTGTCAACACGAAAGTGAGAAATTACTGTCGTCACAGGTAGAACGACTTGTTGGAATCGAAAAGATGCGGATAACAGAAGGAGGTGGTGGGAGTTTAATTTGGGATGTGAGTAGGATGAGTGATGGTGTGTATGCAGGATGTATGAGAGGTGTGCAGCCGTGGTTTTATGCCTCTATGATATTCAGCATCATCATAATTTGCTATTTCTCCAAATGCAAACACAACATGTTGCTGGACGGAGCTCCACGTCAGCTCCTATGTCATTTGACTTGTAATGAACGAATGACATTAGTTTAGACTTGTGCCAGACAGCCTACGAAAGGCTTCCAGAATTCCATCAAAAGACCATGCTTGCGAAGACGCGAGAGGAGTCACACGCTCACATGAGACCCAACAACAATGTGAGAATCCATGTTAATATCACTTATTATAAAACTGCTGTCATACGTTTCATCGTTAGATGGCAACAAAATAAACAAACGTAAGGGTAAGTTGTAGAAGCGGATTTTGGTGAATATACTTTTAAGTATATTTGTTCAGTTCCCTGTAGCACCGCGTGTGCAAAATGTCTTCACAAACAGCCCCCACTCCATAGGTTCTGCAAAATTTCCAAGTGCCACGAGAATTTGCAACAAGCAAACAAATTTAACAATGGGAATAGATGTAGACTGAATTTTCTTTGGGGAGGCTCGCTTCTTTTAACCCACAACTCATTTTATCTCTGCAGGATACTACAATAAAATTAAAGCAATGTGTTGCAAAATGATCCAACGGATATCAATTCTGCAAGCTAGAAAATTTATAAGTTTATTTTTTTGCTTAATTAGTTGATCTGTTACATTTGGAGTTCCATATGCACATTTGCTGCTCAAACTAACTAGTACATGTTTCTGAAGTGAGAAAATTATACGCATGATTTTTATTTAAGTGCCTTATGTGGGGCCAGTTAACGGGGTGAACGTTGGCTAAACTAAAGAAACGAGTACTTGATGATCTCTGAGCTACAAAACCGACTGCTGTCATATTTTATATAATCTAAACAAAATTATGTGTACAAGCTTATTCAACTGTCCGAACAGCTGATGAATCACATTTTGGTTTATGGCAAGTCTTTCTGAGAATTGTCTTCTTCAGGTTATGCAACCAGGCAATACAAAACATACTCCCCCAAACCTTACCGTAACCTTACAACCGATTTTGCGCTTAGTTTGAACTTAGAAAAATAAGAAAAAATTACACCTCCAAGGGGTAGGAATCGTTTAAAAAATGCATATGAATTCCGAAGATTTTGGTGTTTTATGAGTACCTGAAGCACTAAATTCAATTCACTGATAATATCAGCAGCTAGTTTTCATTTTCTGATTTTTCACCTCACACACAACAAGACAATACGTATCCGTAGCAATGCTCAATGCAACATAAAGCTTAAGAAAGGTGCGTAATGTGTGAAAATTCTGGCCCAATCCCGCTTGGGGTTCATCAAGTGTTCAGATTTACAGAAAGATGCAAGTTAAGTACTAAAAAGAACTTCCGAGTTCTGAATTTGGATATTTCAATTTTCAAAAATAAGTAACAACTCCTATTAAAAAGTGCTAATTGCTAATAGTAAGTATGTAATAACGTCGCAAGTGACGTTGCGTTATTACAATGGACGCTATTCACATGTCCGAGTCGCGACATAATGCAGAAAACATCGAGACTTGAATACAATGTATAGGTTGTCCATAAAGATTATCCACCAGAAAGAATAGTAGCTGCAGAAACTCAAGTTTGAAATTTTTTGGGGATCAACGAATTGGGAGGCCAGCCAATGCTCAGGAAGGAGAGGTACGTGGTCACATTAAAATTTTAAAAGAATTTTCTAGTTCAATTTTCGAATACCGACGGAAAACACAAAAACATCGTTTCCCTGTTGCTGTATTAGGGGTAGTAGGCAGTTAAATTCAAAACGAGCTCAACATTTGTTTACTTTTCCAAATTTTCACTACCGATGAGCAGGGTCCGAAATTTTCTTCACGTGAATCCTAATGTGGCACAACGCGCACTTACTCGAAACTCAAAACTTGAGAATGGGATTTAACAATTTCAAGTGATCACGTATTCCCCGTACCACGGAGAATACAAGCTCGTTTGAACTTGTACATGTACACAGGGCCCATGCACATATCGACCTGAAACTTTGTGGACCTCCAGAAGGCTGAAGTTTGAGTTCTGCACCTTATTCCTTCCTATGGCACTACATTCATTGACAAAATTTACGATGCACAGGGTTTGGATGCGATGGTAGTTTTCCTGAGTCGTATCGTATTTGATGTGGGGTAGTGGGTAACCATCCATTGCTCGATACCTATTACTAAAGTACGATTCGAAGAGATCGGATTTCCATAAATTTGCACAAGCGCTTTCCATGTACGCCTGAGACTTGCTACAAGCTTGATGTGCCATCTGGACATGCCACAACAAATGTTTTTTCATATATCGCCATATTCCCTCCAAAACAGTCAATGTTTATGCCCTTGTCATAATCCTAAAAATTTGCATAAAACCCTTCAAAATTCTACAATTTATGTATTTTTAAGTAAGTATTAAATCTGTAAGCTACGAATAACAAAAAAGCGGGAATCTGAATTACGTGCTAAGAACTTTTTGAATTTTTCGCATTACACAAAGTCGCCCACTCCGAGTGATTTCATCGGAGGAGCCAACCGGCGGAGAGGATCAAAATTTCCCATCGAGTTGTTTGATAAAATTACTTTGTCAATCGAGTTTTCCATGATAATACTTAAGTAAAGATACGCTCTGCAGCGAAACTGTGGGAAAAAAATGATCAATTTTTTTCATGACCTAGAAATCACGAATTTTGAAATCGCCACGTTCACGACAATTTTTCTAATTTCAGAAAACTATGCATTGTTATCCTGGAAAATATAGCTTTTGTTAATTGTCGAAGTGGATAATATCCACACAACAACAGAGGCATTTTTGCTGGAATTTTCAAAAATAATTTGAAATTCAAAAATGCGAAATCCTCATGGGATCCGTTAGTTATCACGTGCTCCTCTCTTTGAATAAACAATGGATCTAAATCTAGATTCTTAATTTCTGCAAAATGTATTAATAATTGCATAATTTTTTTATCTCAGTCTGTGGGCTTACCGGACGGTTTTGTTGGAGGTCGGGTTTTGGCCGTGGCAAATTGTTACACAAGCATCGTGCGGCCTACGGAGCCCAAAGAAATAACTTTAAATCTTTTTGAAAGCTTTCCTGGAGGTTCTGTTGATGCCAACAATTATCTGTAGCACAACCAAGTAGGACAAGCTAGTCCTGTGCTCACTTTCTTTACTCGGAGGCCAATATGTATTGATGGGTGATGGGCGGACTGTTAATGTCAGATTCGTTTGTTGCATACGAGTCAGTTTCCGCCATTTTGAAGGTTCCGGACTTGTCCTCCCTTCCATCACTGCCTATCTAATATTTATGCTCGTTTTCGTGACGCAAATTTTTAACAGATTGCAATGATATGACATTACACTCGGTATTATACAATTTATTCTGTAACACTGTGATGTCTTTAAAAGAGAGAAATTTGGCATCCTGTAACTCAGGAATGGCCATTCGAAGTAATGCGGATTATAATTGTATTGGTTAATTTTTAAGATTTGAATTTAGATTGTAATTAAAATTACATTTTCGTTCGAATTGAGATTCCGATGGTTATTCGGATGTACAATCCCACAAAACATTCGGATTGTAAATCAAATCGCAAATTGCATTTTTTCTTGATTTCATTAGAAAGTTGAATTTCCGGAACCCATATTCATGATGTAGCAGGATTTCTAACAATTTTAGGCTAGACTGAAATAACAAAGTTATGCTTACACATGCAGCCTATGCGGTTCTTGTAGGGAACCAAATATCCAATTTTTTTCTTACGATTGTAAGCACCACATTTAATATGACGTGTCAAAATCTGATCCTGGTAGGACTTTAATTTGATAGTAACGACAAATTGTTACAGGCTTCTCGCCACTAATTTGTTTCCATGCATGCATGAAGGGATTAAGCTCAATTTGTCTTGCTTTGTACTAGGGATGGGAAAATATCGATCTCGAAGTCGCCTCAATATATTGAGCGTATCAAACCCCTAAAAACCTCAATTATCGTCGATTATTGTCTCGTCTCGAACAAAACGTCCTCTCCTTTCCTATGTAAAACATTGTATCGAAGGCTTTTCAATAATATCGCCCGTATCGAACCCCGAAAAGCCTCGATAATCGTCAATTATTGAGTCATCGATTATCGACACTCCCATCCCTACTTTGTACATTTTGGTAGTCGTGCTCATTTATACTCAGCATAACTCTTGTAAAATCCAATATAGACTAGCATGTCCACAGTTTGTTGTCGAGGTGTATGCATGATTTGCTACACCCGAGATCCCGAGAATGTTGAGGAGCAGGCGCAATCTTCAAATCACAACCAGACAGAACACTTCGTTTAAATTCGGACACCACCAGAATCGGAATTTTTTTCGGATGGTAATTGTAGTTGTGATGGCCACCATTAAAGATATCCGAATTCTTTTTGAGAATCGAAAGGTCAAAACAGTCGAATGAAATTCTTTTTGGAATTGAGATGGACATGGCCACCCCTGCTGCAACTATCGGCGAACTGCATCGAAATTAAGTTTTCCGTACTTTTTTGAGTTTTAGAAACACACTGTACACATAAAAAAATTTTCAAAAACTTTGGATGCTTGATATTTTGTAAGATTCATATTTATTGAGAGTCTGCGACTTTGGACTTCGGGTTGGGAGGCGAATCCCTGTTGGCTTTTTAACGATAAGTCAATTGTTTTATGATTTCATTGGCATGATTAGCCATATTTATAATTCGGTTCATGTCGCATTAATTTCAGTGAAATGTCCCATACGACTTTTGGGAACCAACTTCACTATCTAGTAGGTATATGTCGACATCCTAATTGATGGGTTTTATATTTTCAAGAAAATTGCTTCGTCTTAGACATCGAATATCATTCGGATCATTGAAGATTTATTGCCTCAATCCTTGGACCCAAACAGCAGGATTGGCACTGGAAAACCGTCTTTATTCTCATTTCTTGAACATAATACTTTTTATTTTCGGATGAAAATCAGAAACCTTTTTTAGCAAATTACTGTAAGTATTGGCCAAAACAGATTCTTTGCGTTCTAACCTCTGCGCATTGTTCTTAAGCTGCCCACCGAAACCTGAGCTACGATGCCACTAACAAAGCTTCCATCTTCTTGAGCATAATTTTGTATTTGTATTGAATGTATCAGTCAAGCCTGAGTTGGCGTTGAAATAAATATTCTACTGCTGGAATAAAATAGCTACTTTAAACATGTTTTCTGAATTGTTTATTCGTCAATTGCTCTGTTCACATCCTTATCATTCAGATTCAACTTGGAAAAATTATAAAAGGCAAAAGATCCCTTCCTTTGTACCAACCACGCCTGTTAAATTTTTTACACGTAAAGATTCAAAAGAATGCGTAAGTCGCTAAAGTTACGATTTATAAAACCATCTCCCCAGACCCACACGCGGATACACAGGTTAGGTGCGAAAAACCCAAGAGGGGCCCATACGGGGACTGCACATACAGGAGTCCTACCACAACTCTGTCACAAACATCACTCATTCACTCCTCTCATGCGTTAAAAGTGCTCATAAATATTGTACAGTTTGTCAGTAAGTAAATTATCCCATAGTAATTAACTTCAGCACGGGTAGTCTCTTATACTATAATGTGGCAACAATCTTTCCATGAATAATACTTAAAGTAATAACATAATAACTACCATAATACAAGTGGTCTAGGTAAATTGCTGTACACGACCATCAAAACTATAATTGTTAGCATTAGTAATGCAAAAATGACTATAATTGTTATTAAATATGAGGGAGTTGAACGTATAGAACTTGTGCACACACACAAAAGAATACTCTGTGCAAATAAGCGGGTGGCGATAAATAATAAATACTGTTTGGGAACCGGAGTCCGACAGACGTGACGACGACCCAACGAGAAAAGCGATAAAGACTGAGCACTTTTATACTTGCGCTGTCATCTATATAATTATATTCCGAAAGGCGGAGAACAATTTATTACAGTCACCACGTGACGAATTTGAATATAACTATAGTAGGTTTCTGCTTTAACTTCCTCATTTCCCATACATGACTGACTCCAACTAGTCGCGTCGAAGGGTACAAAAGTTCATGCGGGACTTCCTCGTCTTACGTCTTACTGTGGATGAGCCCGTCATGATTTTTCTTAACATATCGGCAAGGTGTGAGCAATTTCTTCTGCCTCTCCCTCATCCCAGTGCAGTTTCAGATTATTGATTTCGATTTCGTTCACCATTCTTAGACATGGATGCACACATTTCGTCAAAACAGTATACTACTAACTTACATATTTGAGATTAGCGTGTCATCATTTCGTTTCATAAATAGACGAGATTCAATGCCTTGGATCGATTTCCCTGGCCCAAGCTACTGATACTCTCGATTCTATGTGGTGCGGGGGAGTTTACACGTATATATTTATGTTCATCTATCACTAGAGATATCATTTTACAATAGCATTTGAAACACGGGAAGTATGATACAACGTGGGATGAAAAATAGGCACTGAGCTTTACAATTTTACTGTACAATGGTTCTCTACAGACTGATCAAAGTGGTTATTATTACTCTTATCAATAGTAACAATAATTAATTTATTCATCGCAGATTTATTAACTTAAATTTTTTAAACATGTCTAAGCTATGCCACGGAATCAGCCGTAGGGATGACTGGGTTGAAAGATGTCATTCGGATGATTGTGCTGGTTGGCACTCAGGTCACCGCCATTCTTCTTCCCGCATTGCTGCAATGGAAAACACATGTGTCGTTAGTCTTTGCTCATTTATCGAATTAAATTCTGTTGCCACAGTCACACGTTGAACACAACGTAGTCTCCTCTTTCCCTTCACTGCTCCCACTTGAGAAGCAATCAAATTTCACTCGGCAATCAAGTTACACCAGCACCTAACCAGTGTAAAAAGTTCAAGGTCCGCAACCCTGACTGATAAAAGTCGTACGAGCCCAATGGCACTGATATAATGAAAGTGAATTGTTCAGAGTGTGGCTGCTAAGTGATTCCAATTATTGTATCCCAGCGGCATTCAAGAAGCCCTGTCATACCTCTTGCCTTCGCTGCCAGGTCTGCATGGCCTGCTTGTACTTCTGGAATTCATGGCACCACTCTGCGTAGACCTTCTGGAAGTCGGATGCCTGGGTTGGAGCAGCACATTTTTGCACTTCCACAGTCACATTATACGTACATAGCGTTAATGAAATGTCTTTTTCTTCATATCTTAGCTGCCATTGGCCTCCATCAGTCTCACTTACACTAAGAACTACTAAACCTCTATCGGCGGTAAGCACATGTTTCTCCGAGCTGGAAACCATAGAAAGAGAAGTCATGTTAGCATAATCATTATGTACGCGTATGGCTACCAGGAAAATGAAGGAAATCTCAGACACGTTCATGAACGGCTCCCCTCACCTGTACTTTATTACTTGCGGTTGCTGCTGGGAGTTTTGACTTGAGAGGGGATAATGGTACCATTTGTAAGGTTGAGTTACAAAAGAAGAAAAGTGTCCCGGGAGGGTGACGGAACATTGTAAATGTAAGCTCTGACCCCAATTGGCCACGACCCGCTTCTGCTGCGAGCACCGGCGGCAGTTGCACATGGCTCCATTACCGCCCACACTCTGCAACAACCTGTAGAATGGAGGATTTATAAATTGAGGAAACTGCGTGAGACACAGATAAAATGGCGGTAATAAATTATCTACTTATATCTACATATACAGAGCATGCGTGCTGTTGCACTAGACCGACTAGACCGAGATAAAACATACAACTTACCCTGGGGAATAGGGTTTGCATATTCCTTCCTTAGTGTCCCATCCGCAGTATGGATCCCGGACGCATCTCACACAGTTGTCGTAGCGTGCTCGGCACGGATTCACGCCGATTTGTCGGACTCGGTAATCAGAACTGACGTAGATTGACTTGTACTGTGGTAATAAAAAAGGCACGTGAGTGTGTGCATGACCATCACCTCACAAAATATTGGCGCCGCTCATAGCACAATGCTGCAAGTACAGTGTACAACTGGGATACAAAAGGGCCTTACCATTGAGGAGATTTCCATGGCTCGCACCGGCTCAGGATATGTTCCTTCCAGAATGTCAATCAGCTCAGACCTCATTTCTCCTTCAATGTCTCGCCACTGGACAATCTTGTATATTTTCCCCTCATCTACAAAAACAGAGAACCAGACACCCATTATTATCACATCCATGCATTCATTTCTCATTCCATCCCCAGTTTTCCCTCCAGCCCGAGCCACCTGATACGGACATTTTTCCCTGTCCTCAGGCTACCGAGTTACGTGCTAGTAATTAAAAGAGCCACACGTAAGCCCTCTGTGCAGGGAGCCGTGCCGGCGGAAATGAAAGGGATTCCCACTGGCACCCCGGCAAAGCGTGCAGACAGCAACTTACTTGTTCCGGCATAGTAGATCGTGTACGAGTCTTGGGGTTGGCGGGAGAGCGGAACTTGGACTTTATCCACGACTAAATGAGTGAACGTGAGATCTTGCATGTAAAATGCGGGCTTCCCGCCTTCGTGCTCAACGGCCTGGTCCATTAGGGGATGGGAGCGGATGAAATTCAAAACTGCATCTGGAATTTAAACCAAGGCAATATGCCGTTAGACTACTGCTATGCTTTACATTGTGTGTGTGTTTCGGAGTAAATGGATGGAGCGAACTCGAAAGTTGATTACACTCCTTTGTCACGGGAGGAGTACAATAAAGTCATACCTGGCAGTGCTTGGGTATCATTGACGCAATCCCCTGGTCTGGGTTCGGGTACTTTGGAGGATAGGACCGGAAGCCAAGCAGAGCTGGAAGTAGCTTGCTCCTTGAATTTCCCACGGAAGGCGTCCTGAATGGAATCCAGTGTGAAGACGCAGAGTGCGGATCCACTGAAACCCGAGCCGGTCGTTGTGAATACGGCATAAAAGTGAGTGTCATCTCCCGGCACGCGGTACACCGATTCTGCAATATTGAGGACAACGCTTAGATTAACCGTCACCAGAAGATGGGAAGGAGCGAGATAGACATACAGAGAGAAAGAGAAAGGAAGAGAAGTAGAGAATCTCATAATAGTGATCCCGAAGTCGACAAGAGAAGAAATGACGCGGAATCTCATGTAATAAAAACTACTGTAATTACTACGGCTGAATCAGTGAGCAGCCGGTCGTGGAACAATCTAACTAGCTACAGCTAATCCTACTACTCCAATTACTCCGACATAGCCGGCCGCGCTCCGTGCAGTTTCATGGACGGGTACGAACTCCCCGGAGCACGGCAGTCGTCGGGATCGGCGACCAACCTAGAAATTTCTCAAATTGACTTACGGATCTCATTGAAGTAAAAAGGATACTCTCCCGGAACGGAACAGTTGAGACGGGCCTTCAAGTAAGTTGCCCAGTTCTGTACTAAAATGTTTTTCCCTCCAGTGTCTCGTTTGCAAACACGAGCCACTCGTGAGTAAATGTTCTTCCCGCAGTTCATGTACTCCACGGCAGGCTCACGGAAGAAAAAGTACACGTAGTCCCCAATTTCATACGATCCCACAAAGTTCGGCTCTGCAAAGGCGGACAGAGAAAAAACAGCAATCGTTAGCTTTCCTCACTGCAAATAGTGGTGACGAGGACGAGCACGTATAACTTTCCACATACTCTCATACATGTCCATATAGTACAAGTGCAAACTGACAGTCATACGAATCCTTTTAACTCGGCCCAACTTCTCCTGGGAAGTTGGGAAACTGCAACTACTTCGCTCCGCACATAACTTGTTGTAAAACATTGGTAAACAAAATGGATAAAAAAAACTCCCAGACGTGACTTTTTACTCACTCCTCAAAAAATAAAGCGAATGGAAAACGATCGAGTCCGTGATAAAATCTCTCTCGGGAAAGACCGGAATGTTCTCCACAAAACAAATTGTGGGCTCCCGGAAATTTTTTATGTGAAAAATAACTCCCTTGCATCACAACTACACTCTTGTTGCAACCATAGAACCGATCGCCATAGTTTTAAAAAATATTCTCAACCTTCATCATATCTCACTACCGCACCATACCACAAAACATCCCACCCAGCCCACAAACTTATATAGGTTTCCTCATATTTCAACTGAGTCAGACATCCAAAGTCAAAAAACTCGGAGAGAGACAGAGCGTATAGTAGAACCGTCGCATGTACTTACTGTCGAGCCATTTCGAGTCGTATTTCAAGGTTCGCTTGAAGGCATGCTTCCGCTCGCCCGTCGTCATATTGTACAGGTCCGTCCGAAAGATCACAGTATCCGCCTTTGTGAACTCCGCATTCGTTCCACTAGAAAGGACCAGGGAAAAAACCCGTAAGCTCATTTAGAACATTACAATCGTGATCAAAAGCCATCTCATGTTCCCTTATTGGAATCACCACCCCACACCATGTGTGTGCACATGCACCTCAACTAGGAGGCCCTCACTACCTTTCCACAAGAGAATGGCCACTGTACTGTGCAACAGAATGTGGATAGGCCACTACTACTACTACGACGACCATTACAATACCCTTGTACAATCTGTCCCAGTCCCAACTTTTACACGCGTCGGTTCAGGTATCTTTAATCTTCAGTGTGGTACACACAGGCCCACGAACTGGCCCTTCACGAGGTAGGACGGAGACAGCTGTGAGGAAGCGGGCCGCAGAGTCAAGGAGGGCCGCCGCTGCCGATCTCTGACTCTGATAAGATCAAGTTACGGAGGACGGGAAAAAATCCAGGTAGTTGTATAGCAGTAGCAGTAGTAGTAGTAGTAGTAGTCCTGTTAGAACTTCTGGTGTATTATTCAAAACAATAGGGACGAGGGGTTGGAGCAGACCCGGCTACATGGCGTGGTAAGCAACAGTAGTCGTCGTCGTGGTAACAAGGAAAAAGAATACGACATGGGAAAAGATTCAGTGAGTGATTCCAATTTGAGGGAATAATAATAATAATAATAATAAATGGTCACATTTACGAGTGTGTGGTCTCAAACCCTGCCGCTGTACCACCGCGCTCGTTTCCACCGCATTACTGTTCTACACATACGGACACACACATACCTGTACAAGCCAGGAAGGCCGTCTGGGTTCCCCTGTTCAACCCATACAGCGGTAGAGTTGTCATTCGGATCATATGGACATCGTGCAGCCCCTTCCCCGATCCCCGGCACGAACGTCTGCCTCGGCAGCGGCGTCAAGTTGGACTGTACAAGAGAATCCCATTTCCCACCATTAGACTCAACATGCTCAAATTCCTTTCATACCTCATCAATAATTTATTGATTAAGAAGAAGAATCTCTCTATGATTTAGGCGTCACTTTATTATTATCAAGATGAAGATGATAGAATAAGAAAAGATAATGCTTTTGATAAGTAACTACAACAGTAGATAAACTAAAGCGAGAGAGAGAGAGAGAGAGAAAGACTGTTGCTCGTAATCTTACATTGGGTTCCCAAAAAGTTGGTACCTATACGTCCAACATGAGAGGAATGAAAAAAGAGGAATATAATCGTTATCATACATAATAAAAATTCTTCTCCTCCACTCTACGGTCACAACATTTATACACTTTATTATGAGAGATAGGAATAAACAAAGTGGATACATAAGCTTTCAGCTCCGCTTCATAATAGCCCTCCAAATCTTATATGTGTGGTGTGCACACGACCCTTGATTCCATTAATTAAATCGACGTGCAGTACCTAACAAGTGACTACTACATTTGACTAACGTCCATGACGACTGATCAAGATGCACTTAAGGTTGAAGATCAGTCCCCTTCCATTCCTTCAGCTCTTGAGTCAAAGTGTAACTGAAGTCTATGCACTTCTCTACTGGGAGTGATATGATCCAGATATAGAAGCTCACAGTACATACATACCGATTTCTTAAAAAAACTCTTGAATAATTCATATCAACCGACTGTATTTAGCAACGTTAAGTAGCTACGTGTTCAGTTTCAGGCCCGATAGGAATCAATAACTGCGCGGATTTTCCAAAACAAGTTCCCATGTCACAGCAAAGGAGGCCCTCCTTCTACTGCATTTCAAATCACAGATGAGGCTGACTCCAAAGTGTATGTGAGGGTGACACCCGTCCGTGTGACGGCTACTCTAAATTCTGATAGTTTCTCGGAGTTCCATGGGACCTTCTTCAAGGTAGCCTCAGCGGCTCAGCTCCCCTACTGGCCCTGATGAGCCAGTTTCTACAAACATGCGTTTTCCTTGGAATATCTAAAACTTTCAAAGGCTACTGTTTCCCCTGCGGCAAATTGCGACCGAAACATTGCGACATCCGTTGTGACTCCCTCTGCCTGTTCCAATACCGCACAGCGCTCACCCATGACCTTTCATAGCCGAATTATATGCTCCAAAGAGTCTCTCTTGTATGTGACTGACTTCAACATAGAAGTCGCACGGAGTGCCAAAATCTCCAGAGTACGGACGGAGCGACAAAGAAAATTTACAGATTTACACATACAATGATGCATGCAGTTAGTTACGAAGACAGAAAGAGACAGACAGAAGATGTGTACAGAGCGACAGGGAAGTGGGGCTAGCGTGTATGAAAGGATGAGAGAGTGTATATAATCCCTTACGTTTATGACCCAGTCCTTGGGATTGTGTGCGTTGGTGCCGCAGACGTAGAGGCGGTTCCCATCTCCCATGGCTTGGATCACTCGGATGTGATTCCGGCAGTCGAAATCCTGTTCAAAGGAGAAAAGGAAAAGGATAAAAAACGACGTCAATTACGCTTCATCCGACCATCTTAGGAGCACGTGACCACAATGACAAATGAGTAGGGACTACAGTAGCTCCTCGCACTACTCCTCCTCCTACTCCTTCTTCTGCTCACTGGAAATCATCATTACAACTCGGCGCTGCTCCTGTGGGTACTCTACAGGTAAGGGACTGATATATTAGACGCAGCAGAGTACGTATACGTACGACACTGTGGCGAAAGGGACGACGGAGGGTTGTGGTCCGTATTTTGATTTTATTGTATCCCCCTCTCCTCACGCAGTTGATTTTTATGTGAGGGGCACGGAACGACTCTGGAATGGGAAGAAGGGCTGGCCATAAACTACTAGTCGAGCTCAAGGTGTACAATGGCCTTTCGTTCATACGACGACGCACATTTTCACCGCAAAATACTCCCGAGTACAACGGAATTTCAGAGATATCCCTCCAATGTGCACACGCACACATACACCCGCACACAGTTAACTTTCCCCTCCATTCAAGGGGAATTCTAATCTGGAAGCTTTAGAAACTCGGTTGGATTCGGGGGCGGTTAAATCTTTTGTAAAACCCTCGGTGGAGGATGTTGTGTGGATGTGTGAGCGGTGAAAGGACAAGTCAAAGGTTCCCCGCTTCTCCTACTTACGACGACGACGACCAAGACTCACAATGCGAAGCCAAGAATGCTCTTCATTTCCGACGGACGGAGAGCTCATGAGACTCATGTGCACTGTACCAAGAAGGAGTCTGGGGTTAGAAGGACGCCCGGGAACGCGGTGTAGTGTTCTCCTGTAATCTACCGTCTACTGTCTTGTCATTTCTCCAATAGGAAAATGGATGGAAGGCCCACTAGGGAAATAAACCTGAGCCACCTCTCAAAATGGTCGGGTTACCCGGGTTATTACCTTACCGTATCAATACTTGGGTGCCCCTCTACCTCCCCTTGGCTTGTTGTATCAGAGTTTGCGACGGGAACTGGAACGGGCCTTAATCCCCACTCTGTACTACGATAGCTCACAGAGAAACCTACTTCTATTACATCCATGTGTGCCTTCGTGTGTGTGTGCGGGAGCGCTTCCGTACTTGTGCTGTCCTCAAACCCGTCCTTACTTACAGCATAAAGCACTCAAGTGGATATATGCCTAAACTACACAACTATTCCTACGGCGGGATTGGAACACAGCTGGAGCGGCATAAATGCTCCACGACGGATCATGATTACTCTCTGCGTCGTAACCATAATTTCAGGGGAAAGGTCCCTGAGCTGTTCCACTGTGCTGTGGTTCTATACGGAGCACGGAGCTATGATCTTACACAAGTATAAGATGTAGCGGAAACACACACACACTCACACACACACACACACACACACACACATGTTACACATGCTAGTTCCGCACCAAGTCGTGTTACATTTCACCCGCCGCTGACAGTCACTTGACCTCCTTTCCCGCTCAACTGTAAACCGAGAAAGTGGGCGGAGACGTCCAGGGAGTGGAGTAGGAGGGAGAGAGAGAGAGAGGCGGAAAAAATAAAAGTGGAAAGGGTCGGAACATAAAAGGATGCCCAAGATGAAAATAATTCAAAATACTCCCGTGAACACCACTGTGTATACTGCTGATCCCGCAGCGTAGGAGCCCCAAAGCATACATGACAGCATAGGCTACAGTATCAAAAGCCCTATGGCACGGCGGCAGGGCAGACTCTTGACTCAAACTAAACCGCGTGGCAGAGCCCTGCTCCACAAGAGAGTAGAGGTCTTAAACCATGTACGAACGGTTAGCCCGGCAGACATTTGGTGCAGAATTTAATGCTTTATAAATAAAACCTTAGGAACAGGAGGAGCTCCGGTTCCAGGGTAACAATTTGGTAGGGATGGAACCTCTATGGTAGGATACGTAAGTAATTGCTCCTGAAAAATTCAATTCCCTTCTCAAAAAGGAACATCGTGATCTGGAAATAATGGGGGTGCGGAGTCAGGATAACTGGAGAATATTCGCGGTAAATTTAGAATTGCCAACTCCGACGTATGACCTCGATTGCGTACAATTCACATGAGGCTCAATGGGGGTTCCAAATATAGATTTAGCTCCAATTCCCCTGCCTGTGAGTGGGGTTAACACCACCAATGGTGTAAGGCCTACCGAGGGCCACCTGAACAAAGCGACAGGAGGGCTGGATTTTTATGAGCATCCAAATCACTCCACTTATACACAGTGGAAGACAGTAAGAATGACTCTGTCCTCCTAACGAGCAGTTGGACAGTTGGACTCATTCTCACGATGAAAACTGAAAATAGGAGAGTGTTGAGGGTATAAGACAAAAATCTACGCACATGTATTCCAACCGGGAAACTTTTCTCCCTCAAGGGCAAATGAAGGGGAGAGTATGTGTGTGGAGTCTTTCAGTTCCGGGGGGTCNAGACAAAAATCTACGCACATGTATTCCAACCGGGAAACTTTTCTCCCTCAAGGGCAAATGAAGGGGAGAGTATGTGTGTGGAGTCTTTCAGTTCCGGGGGGTCAGGAGGAGAAATTCCCATTATAATGACAGGAGTAGAGCACACAAATAGAGCTCAAAGTCTATCAATAATTAAGAGCCTCGAGCCCCGGAAAACTTTCCCCCTGATCATTCCCCCAGCTCCTCCATCTTCCTCGCGATCCTCTGATTCGAAAATATCGCCCATTACACCATCAAAAATGACCGCTTCCTCCGTTCCTTTTGTCCCCTGCCCACTACGCAGTTACCCCACGTCCCGATGGCATCAATGACTACACCATCACCTTGCTGGATCCCTATAAAATAGACAAGGAGGGCAAGGTGATCCAAGTCGTACGATCGCGTCACAGTAGTATTCAAGGGAGGCCTCGACAGCATTCAACTTGTTGGAGGTAGTAAAGATAAATCCCTTAAGTGCAAGAACACAACAACCTTTTTATTACTGACAGGCCCGTATTTTTTTACACCGCGAGGAAGAAGAGGAGGAGGTGGTGGACGACAACGAAGAAGATCCGCTTCCATAAACGTATAAACCAAACGTTCGACTCATGGAGTAACTTCCAAATTTCCCCATCCAATGAAGTGGCGCGGTGTAAAACCC
>WJFA01002118.1:0-17443 GCA_009870155.1 Pseudobourletiella spinata
GTTACATCCGCTGAGTTTGAGGCCGAGATTGAATTCTAAGCCTGCCGGCTTCTTGGGGATAGGGAAAGGATAAGCAACGGCAGAGGGTCTAAAGGCAGATTCATCCTTGCCGGGAGTCGTGTTGGAATTGGAACTGGAAAAGGCTTCTATTTTTTTCAAATCATGCATGGAAGCAATGCTCTGTGTTCTAGCCGTCGTGGTTGAAATTGTGGAGGAGGATGTCGTCGAGTCTGTTCTACCGGAGGTTCCCATGCCAGGAGGAAGAGTCTGTGGAGCGGGAGGTGAACTCAATGACGGTCCCTCATTAGAGTTTTGGTTAAGATCTTCGAAACTTTGTTCTTCGTCACTAATTTCTCCATCCTCATCACCCTCATATGCTACGTCATCCTCGCTACCGGGCAGATGATAGTCCCTGTGAGGGTTGCGAGGACGTACCTGGTCTCCCTCCGGAGCCTGGTAGTAGCGATGATGATTATTTTGATGGTGATGATGATGTGATGGTGGAGACATTAGAACGGACGACGGCGACGTGCTTTTGGGACTTCCATAACCATAACGGTAGTAGGCAGAATCTTGAATCCCGAATTTCGAGTACGTTCTAGCGGGATTACTATCGGATAGTGAGGTGTTAACTCCTCCAGGTAATGCTGGAGATGGGGGCAAACCGGGCTGAGCCACGGCATCGCCAATCCGTTTCTGTGGCAATGATGGCATGAGTTTGACGGAACCATCGTCATCGTCAAAAACTTGACCTGGGAATGGACGTCGGGAGCTGATTTCTAATTCCAATGACTCTTTCCCACTTTCATCCGTGATAATTCCATTCCGGTAGTAGCCGTGACTGTAAAGACTCGTAGACACTGGAACATCCATAATGGCATTCCCCAACTCGTCCAGAGTGCCATTCACCTCGACAGCAGTAGGCGCGAGCGGTTTTTCTGCAACGTAGCTCAAAGGCAATGGAGCACCACCTGCACCCGTCTTTTCCGTCGCCCTGACGTAACCTTTGGGAGGTGTCGGTGGAATTAGACTGATTCTCAACGCATGATTATCATAGGCTGATTGGAGCGGAGGAACTTGCTCATACATTGAGTCATTTAACGGGGACGTCACGGCATCCTCCACACCGAAAGGGATAAAGTGAACATTCCTCACTGTTGTTTCCATGGATGAGATTGGGGGGATAAGGTTAGGCGGAGTGGTCGCGGGTGACACTGCCGGTGGTACTTCCGTGCTTTCGACGTCTTGATTAATTACAGTGGTGGTCGTAGCTGCTGCAAGTTCCGCGTCAGCTCCAGAATCCTCACTCATTCCACTAATAGCACTAAGGGAAAAATTAAGAGCCCCCAAATCTCCCGTGAAACCCTCCTCAGTTGGTTCTTCTGTAACTCCTTCCCTCTCCTCGTTCTCCAACACAAGGGGAGAGGCTGATGAAGTAGAGGATATCGTGCTGGTGGTTACATCTCCGGCTTCACTCTCCATCTCCGAATGCGATGCGGATGCTGGTTCAGGGGTTGACTCCGGCTCAGTCTTTACATCAACCATGGTGACCGGAAGTGACGTTAAAATCGGAACCTCGGACGATTCATCTGATGATGACGATGATGAGACTGAGAACTGCTCCGAATCCGATTTGAACAAAGCTGGCTCACTCTCTACATCATTTTCCTCGGTGGGCGAGAGGTCTGCCTCTGTTTCGATTTCCGAATTGAGGCTAGCGTGATCAGTCGTATCTGCAACATAAAAGAGACCACCGTGTCGTAACCTGAATAACCGGGAAATTTTTAAGAGAGATTAATTTCAAAG
Organism: Pseudobourletiella spinata; assembly: GCA_009870155.1. NCBI lineage: Eukaryota > Metazoa > Arthropoda > Collembola > Symphypleona > Bourletiellidae > Pseudobourletiella > Pseudobourletiella spinata. The sequence continues at coordinate 1,807 of WJFA01002118.1, forward strand.
ACTTAAACTAAATGTTATGCAACTTTTGAAACAATAAAATTATGCCATCTGCAGATTGTTATTTGGGTCTGACAACTGTTACATCGTACTCTCGCGCGAGATGTGTGAGTTAAAGTTTCTAATACGCAAATCATTGGGCTAAACACTGGGAGCCGAGACTGTTCGATTAGTTGAACTTAGGATTTTCATGAGACATACTTAGGTGAACCGTTCACATTGCTGTCGGAACCAATCATGTTCCCTCCTTCTGCATAAGTCACGGAAATAAATTAATAGCCTGACAATGGCACTAAATAATTAATTGTTCCCATACACCGTAACACCACTTCGGTGATGTTTCTTGGTCGAATTTCAGCAGTGATATAGAAGCACTATGACTAACTCGTCATCTCCATATCATTCATACGCAAGAAGTACATGAATACTGCCAAACGTTTGACAGTAGGTAACGCCAATATACATACACAATACATGTTGATGCTGACACTAAAATCATCAAATCACTAATTATCAAAAACCCTTCCTTTTAAATACTACATCTAGCCATCAGGAATTAACCTTCTCAAGACTTCTTTACCCCATAGACCTCATATTATTCATTGCTCACTGTCTCGTATATTGTATTTTGTGTCCGAGGTGAAACTGAAAATTCGCTACGAATAAGGAAATGACTCGCCAATCGCAAAATAATTTTAGATGATACCAATTTTTTTCGTAGACTTAATGAATTAAATATTGTCACAACTTGGATCACAACATTACTATATGAGCAGGTATTTTTGGCTTTAAGACAGTACAGGCAATTAACAATTTTTAAACCGGAATGTCAATATAGAAGGCTTACATGGCAATGATTAGCCCACCCCGTGTACGCATCGTCAGCAAATGAGCCGATGAAAAATATAGTTATCAGCAGGGATGGGCGGTAATTTAATCTAGATTACGGATTACCGTAATCTGCAATCTGTAATTTGGCTTAAATTTTATTAAGAAAGTAATCTGGCTTAAATTTTATTAAGAAAGTAATCTGGCTTAAATTTTATTAAGAAAGTAATCTGTAGTCTGTAATCTGGCTTACACTTTAATAAGGAAGTAATCTGTAATCTGACTCACAGATTACAGATTACTTTTGAACCGCAAACAAGATTTATATTGACGTGGCTGCACTAGCTGGAGTGCCACTTTCGGGAAGTCTTGGAGAACTTCCACGCCAACTGTTATTTTTCAATGTTTTTATTATCTGACATCTAAATTAAAATCCCTGAGGGAGCATTGAGACCAGTGATAAACCACGTAGTGGTTTTTTGTAGCCAGATATGGGACCGTCCATAAATATCGATATCAATTTTTGGCCATCTTCAACCCTCTACCCCCAAAATATGCAGTGACATCCCAGAAGACAACCCTCCAACCTACATCGATATGCAAATGCCATGGAATGTTGCAAAACTTCTACGCGGTTTTTGGCGCCAAACACGGATTATTTTGAAAAAAGGTTGTGTACCGACATAACAACCAGAGCCGTCCCTACCCCATTACAGGACATAAATTCCGACTCCCCTTCCACCTACATGTTATCGATGCTTACGGACGATCTCTATGTGAATGACTCTATGACTATATTAATCAAACTTTTAGGGCTTGTAACAGCAATTGGATTTACGTAAGCACCGAAATTTCCCAACAGTGCATATTTTTGCTACACACATTACTTAAAAACTATTGCGATTAGGGTACATTCAGAATTTCAAACCCAAATATGCACTAACGAAATATGTTTTTTAAAGTTTTAAGTCATAAGTCATATCATGAGGAGGACTAATAGTTTGGCTGAGGGAGCGTAATCATCTAAGCTAAATTGCTCATCTTTTTCGGGAAAAAATCAACAAAACTACGCCACTTATTGGGTTCATGCTAAAGTATTCGGTATTTCTGTGGTCACCGTACTGTGATCGTAGTTCCGGTCACTACATTACCCGGGTTCAATCTTTACTTCAGTCTTCATTGCCAATAAATCATGCCGAAATAATTAGATCTAATTTTTACTGAATTTAAAACTTACTTCACGAAACAAAACTTTGACACCAGTAATCTGTAATCTTACAAGTAATCTGATTACATTTACTCTGTAATCTTAAAGATTTCGGTGCAAGTAATCTGTAATCTGTAATCTGGGCAAAACCCAGAGTGATGCGTAACCTGTAATCTGGAGGAAAAATTAGAGTAATCTGTAATCTGCGATGAAGTCAGAAAACTCAAGAAATCTGAGATGTAATCAGATTACTTGGGTGTGTAATCCGCCCATCCCTGGTTATCAGGTGGGCAGCGAACCTATCAGATTCTAATTTTTTTACCGAGGGAATTTGTTGGCTAATAACTTACTTTGAATAAGTCGGGCTGATTGATTTGCTTAACTTTCTAAATTACCTGGATTTAATTATTTATTTTATGCTTAGATTGTAGCTATTGCTGACTAGTATTAGACGAGATTTATTATTGATTGATCCGATCGCAGGCCCTACAATCATAATATAAATAATTAAGTGCCCATAGTCGAAATTACGAGTTTACGATTGCGAGTTAGAATTAAGTGTTTACGAGATAGGAAAATGGCACTAGCACCATCGGAGGCAGCACTACTGGCTCAGACATCGGCAAATGCCAAACTTCCGAGCTCATAGACCCGTTTAAGCGAGAAAACAAGATAATTTTAAAGATTTTATTCCGACATGCAAAACGGGAATTTTCTTATGGGAATTAACATGCAAATATTTTGCCTCCCAATGGACCCAATAATTCTGTTCCCTCTTTATAATATATATAATATCAAATAAGATGACTTCAGGTCCAGGCATCCAATACTTGAATGGAAAGCACTATTCGTGGGACTGATGCAAAATGATGTCAATGCCATTAATTTTAACACTTCTCAATATTGAGAATTTTTGAATATGCTGTAAAATTGTTGCATAGTAGGACCCTATCTAGTGCATAAAAATGTTGTGATTAACTAAAACCTGTAAACTGACCTAACATTTGTCACCAACGTTATTTGTTTAGATGCCTGGAGTCACCATAGCTATTTATGATGTCCTAAAAATAATGCCAAGGGGAACCATTGGGAAACTAAGAAATTTGCATGCTGGTTGCCACAAGAAAATTGCCAATTTGCATTTCGGAGTAAAATCTTTTAAATTATACTGTTTCCGCGCTTAAACGGGGCTATGAGCAAGGAGGTATGGCATTTGCCCATATTTCAGGAAGTGCTCCATCCGATGATGCTATTACCAGAAATTGTAGATGTTATTAAAGTAATTAGTTCTTCTGGTATTGTTAAAAATTGCATGCAAAAAATTGTTCACCCTCCCGCAAACTTGTTCATGGGGTGGACGCAGTGATACCCGCGGAACATTAATATGGCAAGAGTACTCGATTTATTCAAGGTTACAATATAACGAAGCACGGGAGCTATATTTTTCCATCATTTGTCCATTTGTCAGCGTTGTAATCCTCCAAACCTTTGTCGGCTTGTGCAGTGAAATCACACAGTGAATCCATAAAAATCTACTGTAGGCCCTCATTAACTTGAGCGGTGTATGCTCCAAGATCAGAGGAAGAGCTGCTAGCGGAAAAAGAGTAGCGCTGATATGAGACTCAGACGAAGCAAACTCCACGTCTTTCACAAAGTTACAACGCATCATTTTAAGGGATTGCTGGGCAGAATACCCTAAAAGCACCAAAAACTATTTGACTGCTTCCATCCCACTGCTTTTCGTCCGTGCGAACGCGGACTTTGCTGGGGGCAAGAAGGCTAGCGGAATGGGCAGGAAATTGATTTCTTGAGCATCATAAAGCACTCAAGCTCTACAACTGTGAAAAGAGCATATGTGCCGCTCAAATTTTACTCCATGGCTTCATCTCGCGCAGCGGAGTTTTCCCAAAATGTACGTACATACTTGTACTTCCGCGTACCATGCAGCTTGGATATCCTCCGAGATCTTGCGAAGACACATGACTTTGAAGACTACGTTTGAAGTGAAACTCTGTGTCAGCTGACCATACTTTTTCAACTGAGCTGCTGATTACTTAACTATATGTTATATGTTTACCCCGAACCATACTGCTAGTCGCTGGGTAATATTAAATGCAATTGCACAAGATTAGTTATAGGCAATGTCTTCGGATAGCGCTAATTGTTGGTAAAAACAATCTTAAGAGCTGTATCTACGATACTCGTCTTATCCCCTCACCGCTAAACTTGATTTTCGTTGGGGAATTCTCTCAAATGCTAGCATCAATTTAGGAATGCTTTTTAATTGTTTTAGATAACGAATGTATCCGCAGGCCTGAGCTCTATTCACTCAGGTGCTCTCTATGGTGGCATAACAGAAGAAACTACGATGAGAAAAATTGTATGGCAATGTGTGGAGAGAATGAGACAGGGATGTGGTGGTTACTCCCTGAGATAAAGTGATGGAAAATCAGATTGACTTCTGAGCTCGGATTTGAGCAAGGGAAAAATAACTAACACCCAGAGGAATGGGAGCTTTAAAATTCTGTTGAGATACAATCAGCGGAGGGAGCTACAGAGGATTTCGTGAGTGCTCTGGAATTGTTCGTCGGTTGTATTAAGTATTCTCGGCACGGCCCAAGCCATCGGTCTTCTTGATGCCCCACATGAGGTAAACTAGAGTAGACTCAATGCATGAGTTCATTTTTCACCCCCTGCCTCCCATTCGCCCCACTTGACCTACTTTACTTCACATTTGGGAGGACTCAGGAGAAGAGTTTTCGAAAGAGTCAAAAACTGCAAAAATATGCAGGCTGAAACGCGCTGAGCTGCTCTAAGTTCACGCTGGCTGCAAAACCAGAGCTTTCAGCTATTCAAGAGATCGGCGACTAGCTAAGCTACTCTGGTAACAATACCTCCAAGATGGTAACCATGTACTGTCAGGTTTACAGCTACGTTCTGGCCGTTATATCATTTTGAGTTTTGACCACTGGGAAAGGGCGTCAGAGCCAAGAATCCTAATTTTGTATTTAGTAGAATATTTGAAGAAAAAAAGAATGGAAATCAGGTATTTTTCCGACTTGAATAATAAATTCTTAGGAGCAGAGTATGATGTGCGGCTGAATTGAATTGACTACAGTTCCACCTAATTTTAAAAATATCTACAAAATTACGCAATCGCTGGAGACGCACCTTCTACAGATGTACTCGAGCTTGACTCTTCTTCCGCCTCTACCCCGACGTTTTCAAAGCTGCGAGATGAAGAGTCATCTTTCAAGTCATCCTCGAATGAAGTCTGAGGATGGAAGTCATGCTTGTCTTTGTTCCGACGCTCCTCTCGGCTTCCCCCATCCAACTTACTTTTGAGAAGCACGTTGAAAGCTTTTTCGCTAGATGATGCTTCCTGCTGTGAGCTAGTGCTGAGGTTGGACAGTATAGTTTTTTGCTTCACAAGCTCCGGCAATGTTTCTTCCTGTTCAGCAACATCGTATATTATTTCAGTAGGTACGACCGTTGTTTCAGGCTCTATGAATTCCGTTGCTGTGGAAAATGTAGTAATTTCAGGTAATGTCTCTGACGCGGTTGTCAGAGGAGGGGATGTTTGTTGTTGCCGTTTCTCTGTTGTACCGGGTGGGATTGTCGTATCTTGCAACTTTTCTGCAACTGGCAGTAATGCTGGTGCCTTCGGAGTCATTAGCTCTTCACTCACAGGAGTCACCATTGAATGTGTTTGGAGTTCTTGCAAATCATCCTCTTTGAGAGTTTTTGTAATCAATGACGGAAGCAGTTTTGCAGTAGCTTGTGTGGTTGGAGAACCTACAGCACTGCAGTCATACCGATCTGGGCAACAGTGACCAGGCTCCGTAACGGGTCGGCAACCCTCTATCGGACGATCACATTCCAGGGGGCGGCAATGGACGACGCCACCCATACAAAAGCACGTTTGACAAGGATTCGTTTGATTTTCCAGCTGGAGCGGTAACACGGGTTCCCCCTCATCGATCCTTTTCCCATTTACCATACACCCTTTCAAAAATGATGGTAAGGGCGTGGAAGTCGGTAAAGTTTGTATTATAGCTGAGGAGTTTGATTCCTCTGTAATAAAAACATGCCGAATATAAGAGTAGTACTGATGAGTATTGCTTTCGCAATAGTCAATAATAGATTCCTGTAATACTTTCTTTAGTTCCCAATGTTACTTCCTGCATTCATAATTTCAGTCTTGTAACTTCTAGTCATTCATTAAAACCCTTTTTAGAATCAAATCACTAACTTGTATGGGTTGGTTGGAGTAGCTTCATAAAAAGTTCACGTATCACGTACTACATGTTTTTTTGACCCACCATTGCTTTGAACGATACAAGAAATATGACTGAGAATTTAGCATATAATGTTTCTTTTGAGTGATACATGTTCTTGTGTATCACACCTGCTAGTGATATAAGCAAACAATCGAGAATCGATTTTACATCACTTAATCAGTTGGTTCCTGCAATAATGGTCATTAACGTTGTCGAGCATATCATTTTGTATAACAGATAAGTGAACTTACTCCATAATTTGAAAACTATAAGGAGAGCTTTCAAATCTAATCAAAACAGTTTAGAATTCCCGGGTGGAAGGAATTTACATATTTGAATTCATGACTTCCCAATGAAAGTTAAGGCTTGCCATGGGTCTACGGTCCACAAAGCAATAATAAATATCAATTAGTCAATAAAAGTCAAGTTAAATTCATCTGATTCCACCTTTATTTAACCTAATTTCTTAATATATTATACCATAATTTTTGTTTAAAAACTGCGAAAATTCATCCACAACTTTTGAAATTTGAAGGGACTTTGCTATAACATAAAACTAGGTTTTTCGCAATCTTCTCCCATTTTAATGACACTAATTTTCAAGAACCCTGGATTATTATTCGAGATATCTCAGGGATGATGTCAAATGAAAAATCAAAATTCCAAGCTACTATACATGACAATTTGTACAGGAGCTGTCAAAAGAAACTTACGACAGTCATAGTTGGTTGGGCAGCAAGCATATGAACGAAATTTAGGCTTACACCCGTTCATCGGTATCACACACTGTGGACTCGAGCATTTCATCTCACCTCGGATGCAGAAACAGTATTGACATAGGGACGAAGATCTCATGGCGGAGCCCTCGGCATACACCGTCCCATCCAGAACGCAATACCCTGAAACAAATATCTGATTGCATAACTGTTTGTATGAGATTGGATAACAATATTCTAAGTCTGAATCTCCCGCTAATCATGGATTATACCGGATTCGAATGTCTCCGTGTCAAACGTCAAATATATTCTCTATGGCAAAAAAACAAAGTGATCTAATAAGGAATCTTCTTGCCAAATATAACTCGCTCCGACTATAGACACTTGGATGGTGGAATATAGGTTTAAAACCAACAAAACAATTACAAAACAAAATGATTATATTTAAAATAGTACTGTTTTGATTGAAACTATGAATTTCCATCAACACCCCAACTGCTTGTGAGATGACACTTTATGTTTGTCGTCACCACATCTTCCAGAATTACCCTTGATTGATGCCAAGAACGAGATAGATAGAAATGTTACCTCATGCTCACAGATTCTGTAATCGTGTACTTAATACTTGATACCTGATGTCATCAAAGTTGTTTCACTCACTGTAGGGAACTAAATATAGCGATTTTACTCGTAAACACAGAGACTGTCTGTGAGATCTGTAGATCCTCGGATTTGGCTGAGCAACGACCTTTACCGTGTTTAACACCTTTCAAGTAAACCTTTCCCTCTAGGCAAACGNATTTAAGTAAACCTTTCCCTCTAGGCAAACGGAGCGAAGGACGAGATGACTACGTACCAAAAATCTTGAAACTCAGCCTGCAGACGTGTAAAGCAATTGCTTTCGTGACCGCCGTAATTTATGAAACATTTAACATGCATCCAGTCCCTGATTAGAAATGCCACATAGCGACCACCTACCTTCCAATACGTGCTCGTCCAAGCAACGAAAAATTCAACCCTTAAAATTTTCTCCTCTCTTTGATTAGCAGCCTGATTCGCGATGCACGCATAAAACCAAAGTCCTCATTGAAATCAAGCCCTACATGAGTTTGAATAACTGATTGAGTTTTACACAGGATCATTGCAGTTTTTGATTGATTGGGTAAGGGATAGGTGATTAGCATGATAAATATTAGCAATTATTCATGAAAGAGTGGAGACACCAGAGAAAGGAAGCATGCAGATTGACAAATCGCCGGCTTAACTGCAAACTTTAACATTTGGTTTTCTCGCCAGTTGCAAATTTTAATGCATCCACTTTTTGTTTGAACAAAACTATCGGTATCCACAAACCAAAACCGCAACACCAACCGTACAAAAAGCACTAAGTTACAACATTCTCATGCGAATGGACTTGTTTGAGTTTTGAATAAAGATTTTAAATACGCTACACTTTATTGCTTTCAATATTCATGCTTCCCGCTACCCCACATTTAATAGGCCGAGATGGATACAGTTAAATTTTCTTTAGGAATTTGAAGAGTTGCCGATGGTTAAACTTTGTAACTGACCAGAAAATCAATTGTTTAAGTTTGCAGTTTAGTCGTCGAAATAGCTACTACAGGTGGGATAGCTATTAAAAACAGAATTCAAATTCATGTTTAAGTGACGATACGAAGCTGTGGTCCAAACCACAGGCTTCTTCCGAAACCACGACTGATAAATCATCTCCGCGTCCATTTTTAATAATAAATAACTCAAATACTGTATGTAATGAATATAAAAACGGACCGAGGAAAGTGAAAATGAAGTCACTCAAGCTACTAAGTTAGTACTATATAGTAAGAAGTACAAATCTACGAGGACACCAAAATCATCACGTACCTTTTGAGCCTGTTGAGCTGTTGTCACGAGTCGGGGTTGATGACAACGTCGTGCTGACCGCCGGTAGCTTCTGCTCCCTCGACAGTTTCCGAGTTGTCTCTGGTACAAAAAATGCTATGTAAAAACTGGGAGATCTCGCGGCTAAATCCGACACACTTTAAAGCCTTGTCAACTTGACAAAGCCGCACCCGCTCATAAGCAAACATCAGTCATGCATCACGACGTGGATGGGATTTTACAAATCAACAACCACCACTGACCATCGAAAGTCCTTAACCACGATCTTGCTCACAGTCAGATGCTTATGTGTCTTCTGATTCCAACTGATTGATTCCTACTACTAACGAAGAGTCATACATGGTAGGTTTACATCTTCAGAATTGCCTCGAAAGATTTATGCGTTGTAAAAAGCACGGTCTTATACAATATGAGTAGTAACGAGCTACTAATTAAAATGCATTCAACATTCGAATCTTTTGGTAACAAAGAATCCAGGTTCATATATTTCCATGTCGGATGGAGGTGTGAGTACTGTGCGACGGTGAGAAAAAAGTGTCATGCAACCCGCACGTTTTCATTGTAACGCAAGCGGAGGTCAATACTCTTTTGCTTTTGACTACTACATACATTCATTCAGACCTCTCATTAATAGTAATTTGGTTCCTTGCTCATGGGACCATGTAGCTACCTGCAGCTTATAAACAATGGCGTAATAGCGCTCAGGGTGAGACAGCAACAACACCTCTGGTTTTTAATACCTTCTGGCGAATGGTGCATTCGGTTAATCGTAAACGCTATATATGTGAGCTCTTTTAGAGTAGCTAAAATTTTCACTCCAGTCGTACGCCGTCGAATGGCTTCGAACGTATCTATCATGAGGACAGGAGGATCTGTAAACCAACTGTTGCAAAAGACAATAGTTGTGTTTGCATCGGAGATGAATTGAGCAAGGTGGCGAATTCTTTCTGTCTAAAAGTAAGACACCAAATCTGTTCCAGTACAGTCGAATCTTATGAGGGAGCCCGGGATATGTCCAACAACTTTGCTGAGATCTCACGTGAATGAAGCCACATGAATCATACTACTTTACTGCAGTAATAAAAAATAATAACAGGCAACCCATCGTATGCATACGTAATTCACGGAAGACGCCAAGTCAGGATTTTTTGTATCCTCTTCACAACAACTCGTGTTCGAGTTTACTGCAAACCTGGTTAAGCAAGTCTGGTATACTCACTTCCACAACCAGACAGACAGACGTAGGTAAGTCAACACATAAAACTATTGCAGGGGTAGCCTATGAAAGATGAGTGCAGTCAAGTCATGTAGTCATGTTACTGAATGATTGCCTCTGCCGTACAAGCGAATTAAGTGGCTTCACGCCGGTTACGGAAGTTGCATATGATTTCCTCAATGGCTCACAGTGCCCTCCAACAATATCCCACAGTATTAAAACCATTGAGGCCATAAAACTCTACATTAATTTTACAGTTGAATCTTTCACACTAGTGAATGACACAGGAAGATGCGAGGGTTGTTGAATGGCCCGATTTTCCGGGTAAAAAATCCCTACAACATAAGTAGGAAAACAACACCACTTAGCCTAATCGATTGAAGACGCGAGTGCAAGGCAAAATAATTACGACACAAATGCCCAGTTAGTACAATGAGCAATACTGCAGCACTAAGTTAATGACCTAAACCTTGTCGCCTACGAGCTGAGTCATTAAGTTAGTGTTAAAGGGAACTGCCTGCAAGAGGCCGGGACAAGAACTGCGTCTACGCACTGCGCGTACGAGTGGGTGATTGTAAACTCACGCCCACTAATACGATATTTTCACGTCTGCGGAACTCATGCAGTGAGTTAGCTTTTCAGAAAGCATCATACTGCCTCATACCATCGCAAGCATACCATACCTCTAGGCAGACCATCCATACCATACCTTACGCACATGGAAGTGTAGAATGCACTCTCGCTAACCATGCCGTTGCCTCATATATTTGGCCTCAAGGCCGAAGTGGAAAAATTGAGGGATCGTGTGGCCGGGGGAATCATATGAATCTGCCCTCTAAGCCCAGAATATTATGACATTATTGCCCCCAACAACAGCTCAAGAGAGGGCTCAATGGAAGAATTAGGAGTGTGTTGCTCGATTTTTTTTGCAAGTGTAAAGAGATTCACCAGAGAGCAAGTGAAAATATTCTGCAACCACTGAATCAATTGCCAACACCATAGAAAGGACTGTGGCCACAGCACCAAGCAAAATCATACCACGGAATAAATTGCTCCGTCCACCATCATTTTTGGGGATGAACTTTGGACACAATGAATAGGAGTCTCGCGTTTCATGATACATGAGCTCGCGCTAACCTTTCAAAATGTACCCTGTAGAAGTGAACACCCTGAACAAAGACAAATATTGAGGCAGAGTGGCCGAGGACGGGTGATGCACTGTTTCGGTGGGGTGAATCACTTTAAATCATAGGTCTACACACTTTTAGACCATCAGTAATATCAAATTTCCTTTTATCATTACCCGTAAATGTCTCAAAATGAAGGGCTAGACTTCTTCCGTGATTTAAGAAACAAAAGGATTTGATGAAGATAAACATTTGGTGGGATCTCGAGTGGGTGAGCGAGTCAGGATGCTCTTTGCACACGCTGATCTTATCAGAAGCCACTTTCAGGCTCCAAGCCACCGCGTCATCTTCAGCGAAAGTATGGAGGAGCCCACCTCTACCTCACTTCTTTAGATTTTGAAACGACAATATAGAGCGTATACGGACACAGTAACACGAGCATTCGTCTGCTCCTATGAACCCAAGGACCCAACAGTTCAGAATTGGAGCCAAGACGGTGAAAAGAGATCAGCAGTTAAAACATCCTTGGCATTGTAGCAATAAAAATTACGATGACGGGCAAAATATATAAAGTTAAGTACACATCCGCCTGTCTGGAGCCCAACCTCAGACCATAGGGGATGCGAGCAGAACGATGAAGATGGTGATGGGGAGAGTATTAGGTAAGCTCAAACAGGCTCATAAAATTACCAGATGGAGGGTCAATCCCACATGAGTGTAAAGTTCTCCACAGCCCTATTAATGAGTTTGACGTCCCCAACTCACCGTGAACGTGATTATTGCAGACAAGACGGGCACAACATTTTCTAGCCTTGTGAACGACGATGCAGCTCGGCGGTGGTGGTACCGGGATTTCCTGGCAAATTCGAAGTTTACAAACCACAGCGGCCTTGCATTCGCAAACCAAGCACGGCTCAGTCGTGGGCACTTCCTCTCCAGCCGTGTAGAAGGAGCCTTGATACCGACAACCTGCACCAGAAAACATTTTGTTAGACACCCTCTACCAGTCTCAACCAAAAAAGCCTCATTTCCTTTTGTAATAAACCTTGCCCTTGAATAATTATTATTACCAAAGGAAAGTGGCCATACACCATAAAAGTAAGAGAGCCGAGCAAGGTAGCTCAGAAAGGGGTGTGAGCCCATGCTTAACTGTTTGGTTCTTCAACTCTTATTCAGCTCGTCTTTACGCACTAACCCCCACATTAAAAGAAGCACCAGAGGGTATACAGCAAAATCATCAAGTTAGTTTTACTCCCAGGCGCAGAGAGCTATAGATCTCGTGGCAGTGCAAAATGGTTAACTAACAACTTGTTGACTCCATAAAAGGCTTTTCTCATCATTTTAACCAATGGTGGACTACTGAAACTGAACTGATCCTGAAAATCTACGTAAAAATACACATTTGAATCTTCATGTCACAAAGATTCAGTGCAGCGACGTTTACGTAACTTATTGGATTGAAAAACAGATGGAACCTGATAAAACTAAGCATAGAATCAAATTTGTGTTGGTTTAATTTGACGCCAGTGAATGCTGTCGAGTACGAATGTTCCTCACCTCGTACATTCCCCTTTTACTGCACGACAACCATAGCATCGGCGCCCTATATGTTGTTAAGTAGCATTACAGCGTCATGCAATTTTCGCACTGACGAGTTGAGTACAGTGTGAATGGTTCCGTAAGTGACAACAAAGATCACCCTGAAAAAGTTCAGGAAATTGTTCCCATCGTTTACTGGCTGGGTGCGAAAGGTGTAGGTACCTAACTGCACTTGCTCCGGCCGCACTTTAGACAGGAAGGATGCTAATGAGCTTCCCCTTGAACGCAGTCCGTCTTATCTCCCATGTCAGGCCGATCATATGATCGAATGCCTTGTGCTGTGCGACAGAAGAACACTACACTGTCAAGCATAAACCGCTCAAGTCAGTCTATTCACTGTGTGGTCCATTTTGAAAATGATGAAGATCGGCAGACTAGCTTGCCCATTGTCATGTTCCACTACTAGTATAAAGAACGGCGAGAGTGGCAATTCATTTGTTTGTTGGTCAAAACTGGATCCTGTGTAAACTCTTCAGAGGTAAACGGCGGTTCGTCCTCAGTTGCAACTGTACTCCTTCCTTTCTTAATGTTTCACACGGGAGCAAACACAACCTAACCGTTCTGCGGTGCACGTACAGACACATAGACCAACATATACACGCAAAAATGGGCGGTTGATAAGTAGCGAACTAGTGAGAAGGCAAATGATTATTAGCTTCACACTACGATCGCATTGTGTGACAACAATAAATGCCCCCAATTTTGATTTTTTTTCCACAGTCTAACGGGCGTGTAGTGTCCCTAATGTACTTGGTTATTACTATGTTCGGATATAAAACGGTCATTATAGCACCACTACCATTGTGACACAGTCAAACCTGAAACCCTGAAATTAATTCTTAACAGTAATGGATAACTGAGGTTTTATTACGATGGCGATTTAAATGGGGCACTGTCATGCTGATTCCACAGTACACTCGGTATGCCATCTTCCTATTAGTGTTTCTTTTTTTAGATATTTTTTCGCAAATTTTGCGTCGTTAGCCTGTTGTCACAGCGGAGAACATGAGGCACATCCAAGAAATTGTGAATAAAATTCGGAGTCAACGACAAACTACAGTGACTATTCCATGTCAAGCACTTGTCACTAGTCGTAAACAAAATGCATCATGCTGATACCCCCTAGTTCAGTTCTGTGGGTCGTTGCAACGGTTACACAGTGAACCGGTAATTTAACATGCGCCATTCATCGGTAATAACCACGGAAGCATGCCTCAAGAAATTTTTCCCATCATGCTGTTTAGACTGACGCACTGCGCAGAAAGCACAATGCCACATTTGTCTGAATTCCGGAGGACGAAAAGGTGAACATGAGTGCGATGTCCACAATATTGCATTTTTTACATCCCTGTTTACAAACTACCGGGGTGAATTTAAGACAACAAACAATTCACGCCGTCTACCGATCCGACGGCCGTTGCATAAGTAAATTCAATATGCACTATTATTCATGCCCGGAAGTATATGAATAACATAAGTAAACTCCATATCTCCTTGTCATGGAAATATTATATGGTAGAATAGGAATGAGGAGAAATAGAATTTTTTGGCTGAAATTCCTTTAGCCCTGTGACTCAATTTTCCGAAAACCCAGTAATTTTTATAGCCCAGTACGGTGGGATATGAAAAAAATCTTCCAGTAAAAATGGGGAATCACGGTATGTAACAATTTGCTATCCCTTAATCTCTTGTCTATCACGGCGAACCCTACTCGGAGCGTGCGCCAACGTCAAGGATAAGAAGCAGATATGTTCTAAAACTGCACTCATGAGACACTGACCCGCACAATCCGTTGAAGATTTCCTTAGCATTACGGAATGCTCTAAAGTGACTAAAAAAGATTCGCAATCCAATAAATGAGATGCCGTACCTGCGGAGTGAGATGGAACGGAAGGAGCCAAAGAATTATTTGCAATGTCCAAGTCAGGTGAGTAGTGTGAGAGCGGGCCTACAAAATAAAGTAAAAACTCGATTAATTTTGCAGGCACAAAAACATGTGCTGGTGTTTCCCATCAGAAAGTATTTTTCTTTACATGAATATGTTTAACAACTAAAATGCTAACCTCCTTGTGCCAAATGGAACGAGAGTTGCATACAAATCACGGAGAAAAAAAAACCACGATCGCAACTTGATCGCAAGTATTCAAACTTTTTCATGTTGATCTTGACTTCAACGTCACATCTGTGATCACAATTTTTAAATCACTCAGCTAAATCACATAGAGACGACAAGCTGGGGCGATTCCAAAAGGCAGGTAAGCCAGTGCAATATTGCTCGTCAGTGCTCCTCAACAGAGATGATACAATACAACGTGAACCGCCAGACCAGGAATATACTGAAGTCTAAGACCGAGACAATAATGAAAGCAACACTGTCATCAACAGAAGACTGCGCGGAGAGGAGTGTTGCTCACGACTTCGTCCGTTCCTTCTCTATGGGGCCATGCTTGAGCAGTAGGGTCTCAGGTGTATGCATGCATGAACAATGCTTTAGCTTCGGGCTACGTGTGCTCAGAAAACATACGTGTAGTAACAATCAGCGTAATATGAGTCTATATGTACAAATGCCGGGTTACAACCATAGCCTACAATGTTAAGCAGGATAAGGTTGGTGTCGGAATCAAGGGCTTGTCCTCCGCTTCGTAAGACGACGGGAAATACTAGGAATTCTGGACCTCGGATCTCGTTTGGCGTATTTATGCGGAACGAATGGATTCCATGTAGTAACTTCAATGTACCCTGTATATTGTTGTCGGCTTCATCCC
>WJFA01002119.1:0-17438 GCA_009870155.1 Pseudobourletiella spinata
CTAACCGCCCGCCTGCTGCCTATTGCACTTTTCCTGAAAAAAGCTTGCCTATCCTGCTGCCGAGCCTATATTTTAGCCTGCCGACAGGCTAGGCTGCCCATGTTTGGATAGTACAGTTTTACTCTATGAGTTTCCACTTCCCACATCTATCAGTCAATAATACCCTTAGTAAGGGTATCTATCCAATCCCTGGTTTGTGTTTGTGGTGATGCTGGTGTTGAAGTCCAAGTTCAGGTTTTGTTTGTGAAGTGCGCAATACAACGTGGTTAACGAAATTCAAGCGTCACTCGTGGTCGTGACGTCTTTCACTAGAGCTGACAGTCTCTGCGTTTAGTTTTTGAGCGGATGAACAGACAAACGATTGTGTAATAGTGCGTATGATGAAGGCGAATTTCGGGCTTGTGACGTAAATATTAGTTCCGGAATCTTAGCTTCAGTGAAGAAGATAGAAAATATTAACTCATAATGGCGGAGGCGATCGAATCTAGCATGGTTAGTCTGTCATTTTGGTAACTCGCAATTTATTTAGTGAATTTACATTTTTTTAAAAGGCTTTGCATACTTGTCGATCTCGTGATAATTTTTAAATTTGATTGTTTTATTGGAGTGCAGTCATCGTTAAAAGTGCGAGAGGAAAATTCCCTGGATGACTGGGATCCGATGGCAGACTATTTTTCATCTGCAACGAATTTGGACTGCGCGGATGCTGTGGACACCTTCCAAGGCATTCCTCATATCAAGGGTTCACTCTGCCCTCACTCCGACAAGAATGGTGCCTGTTTTAAGGGGATCCGGTGCCCTCACAGGTACCACATTGACAAGGATGTAGTACAAAGTCAGTTTCAGTTTATGAATTTTTGCTTTAAGTTTATAAGTCAAAGTCGATCTTTATAGCTTATGCAACCTTAAATCTATGTAGGCAATCCAAAAATGGCCTTACCTGAAGCAAAGGTGGAAGTAACACATTTCAACTGCCTGCCTGAGAAAAGACCGATTGCTCCAGGAACAATATTTATGGCGAAAGTTGTTCACACCTTAAGTCCTGAAGAGTTCTACATCGTGCCGAAACATGGGCCGGTTTGTATTTGTCAGCAAGAGTTGGCAAGTTAGTCTTAGGTCAAACAATGTAGATACGTTTAACTCATTTGCGTACCACTCAGTTTTAATATTTTCTTGTTAGGTTTGGATGATTTGAATATGTTGGAGAAGTTAATGGGGGAAATGCAAAAGTTTTATTCGAGATACAAGTTCCGAAATGCATCATCCTTTGCCGTCAGGGAACTTGTTGCTGTCAAAATGAACTTCCACGGAAAGGACGTAGTTTTACGTGGGGCAGTAACCGAAGAGGTTGTGTTAGACTCCGAAGATCTTCCCGATGTTCCATGTCACCTGTTTGACCTGGGAATGAAGATCACCAGACGGATGAATCAAGTGGCTCCACTAACTCAATTTTTTTGCTCCGATCCGCCTTTGGTTTGTAGTTTGCGTGACTAACTGATCATTTTGTTTTACTCAGAAGAAACCAATTTTTAATAGTTAATGTACACTCATTTAGGCGTACAAATGCTACATCTACGGTATTAGCCCTGTGTATTTGCGCTACCCAAAGGAGGTGTGCCGACGATTTCAGGAACTGGTAGAAGGCAAAGAAGTCCTCGTAGTTTGCAAGAAAACGTAAGTGAATGAAATTTGATTTGAATTTGTTTATCTTATCTCCGGCGACCCTATCCTTTTGCTCAGACACAGATTCCAAGTTTCATTTCTGCTATCCACGTATTTCAGACCAGAAAGGAGAGGACACGATTTGACAGACATTGAGCCTTATCTGGTTGAGGTGAGAGTTAAAGAAGCAATGGATTCTGACAAATTTATCAATGTGAAAGAAGAATTGATCAAAACAAAGCGCGTTTTAAAGTGGAATGCGAACATTTACCGACCTGTAGCTTGGGCAGGTCTTTCAGATGCGGAAGTTAGCATCCTGTTGAATTGTGACTGCTCAGATAACTTCAGTGGCGATTCTGATAGCATTGATACTGAACGGCAGAAAGATTCTTTAAGTAGATTGTTTTCAGAAGCTGAGGATCTTGCGGAACTCGAAAATTTAAAGGGTGAGATCAGTTAGGTATGACTTGTTTTCGGTGTTCCATTGAATGGATTAGAGAAACGCGTGCCAGTGGAAGCCCTTGGAGCCTCGAGTATTTTGTGAAATTTTTAGACTTTGTTTATGCTCGTTGAATGTCTGACTTAAGTATCTACCGAAATATTGTGTGAATCTATACAAAATATAACCAAATTTGGTAGAATCCTGCAACCACTTTTACCCTTACACTTTGAGGACAAGATCCCGAAAATTGCACCGTTTTTTACGCCACCGACATTAATTTCACCGATTCATAGTTACCATTTTCCGGCTGTAGCAAAATTTTATTGCACCAGGAAGCATAGGACCAACTGGATAAAAAAATTTTTCGAAGTTGAGGGTAGGTGCGATTTGCTGTGGTGAAGAAGGCTTGGGAGTCATTGTAAGCAATTCTTCGAGTTCATCGGGTGTTATTATGAGAAGTTTTTCATCAATTTCCTTTCACATCAACGTAACGATATATTTTTTGGAGTGAGAAGGACGAAAGGACGGAAAGTAACGGAAATTTTCATTGTCTAGGTTAACATTGGATGAATCACAAATTCAATACATTTTTCTACTATGTATGTTTTGAAACATCACTGTCACCTTTAAGACTTGAGGAAAAGTGGAGCAAAATAATAGCAAGCAAGTTGCCTCACTTAAAAACTGCCAACAGCTAGTTCATATCAAAATCAATTAAAGCCTCTAAAAAACTAACGGTGATTACAGAAATTAGAAATAATCATTTCCGTTTCAAAAAAGTAGAATAAAGTAGTGTTTTCAAATCAGATTAGCTCCGAAGAGGATCTATGGCACCAAAATACTGCGGTACGTTGTAGAACTGTCCTGCAGGTACAGTGGGATTAATTAAATCTACATGTTGCTCAGGTAGTTCCATACTCTGGTCCAAACTTGAATTCTGCTCATCAACGCTTCCAGCTGCGGAAAAATGGCCTGGCAAAAAGGAAGTTTGTCCGTGAACATCATCTCCTGACTGAGACTGTCTGGAGTTGCTCAAAATGCTAGGCTCGCTTATTTCAAGATTCGAACCGGAGGACATACTGTCACTACCGGG
Source organism: Pseudobourletiella spinata (assembly GCA_009870155.1). Lineage (NCBI taxonomy): Eukaryota > Metazoa > Arthropoda > Collembola > Symphypleona > Bourletiellidae > Pseudobourletiella > Pseudobourletiella spinata. The sequence continues at coordinate 3,198 of WJFA01002119.1, forward strand.
TACGAGACTCAAAAGGTTGGAAGGATCACAAGCGGATGGGGTAGTAAAGTTACTGTCGTTGGGGTAGTTGTCCACTGTCGTGTTCTCATCTACTTGGTTTGTACTCGAGCGGTGCTTCGGGGAATACCGCATCCCATCGTTCTGATTCTTCTTATGAATTTTCATGTGTTTATATAAGTTTGACTTAACTCGAACTTCCCTCCCACAGATAGGACACTGATGAGGTTTCTCGCCCGTGTGAATTGTTCCATGTTCCTGAAATTACAAACGGGTTCGGTGATCAGTGATCAGTTACAGCAGAGAAAAACATTACCTACTAATTATTAATACTTACTTCGAGAGCTTTCTTCTTCTTGAATGCCTTTCCGCAAATCTCACAGATGAAATCTCGCGTAGTTTGGTGAACAACTTTATGGCCTTTCAATGCCGAATAAGTGTAATACTCTTTGAGGCATACGTCGCATTTGTAATCCTTGCGTCCCTCATGCCTCCGCACATGACCACGCAAGGAACTTGCGCTTTTAAACCTGCACACCCATTAAGTTCATATTAATTACTAACTTAACTAAAGCGCTTCAGCTAGTTTAATTTTAGAAGACTCACGCTTCATTACAGATTGAGCAAACATGGTTTTTCAGATTAAAATGGACGACATCACGATGCGACACTAAGGCCCCCTTCATTTTAAAAGTAGCGTCACAATGGTCACATTTCCAAGGCCGTTCATCATTGTGAGTCGCCATGTGTGACTTGAGGTTCCACTGGGCAATTCTACCAGCAAAAATACAATTAATTACTCATCATCTCAGATATAAACTGTACGATAAATTCAGTAAATTGCTAAATGTTTACAAGGAAAGAATCTTACTTTTTCTTGCACACTTTACACTTAATCATATACTTCTTCTTCTCATTCTCAGGAAGATGCCGGAGTAGATGCAAGTCCAAACTCATTTTATTTGCTAAAACTTTTCCGCATTTGTCACACTTCACCTGGCGATTTTTGTGGACAGCGTGACGATGCTGACCCAAGGCTCGCTTTGTGGGAAAGCGTTTGCCGCAGTCGTCACATCTGAAATTAAGAAGCGTAAAGATCACATGGCATTATGTTTCAGTTCGCGGAAAATATCATGCAGAAATTCTACTAAAATTAATTGACGTTGCGTTACAGAATCAAAGTTGCACGGAAAGAAAAAATTAAGCCATGTATATGTACTCAGTACACTACGAGTAATTGAAGGTACATACTAACTATACTTTGACTGATACTGGGGTAAGTTAATAGGACTCGCACTAATATGAGATATGTCACTCACGATGCTGAGATGCTAACTGCTGACTAAAAACAGGCGGAAAGTATGAATTGCGTCTATTTCCAACTTACTTGTTAAAGTAGAAGTGGGATATCCAGTGAGGATAATAATCTTCGGTCGACGCTGTCATATCTTTCTCGGGGAACATACAACCGCAAATGTCACAAGGGTACATTACAGGGGATTCATTATGCTCATTCAACATATGCTTGGCATATCCCCGTTTGCCATCTAGACAAAGTAACATTTTGTGATACTATTAAAGACGAGATATAAAATGTATTTAGCATTATGGAAACAAGAATGGACTAACTTGAAATGAGTTTATTGCATTTGAGACAGAAGAGTTGCGACAGTTTATCGCGACTAGTCAAAAATCTTTCGAGCTCACGAGATTTTTCCGACTTGACTGAATTGGAATGGAATAGGTGATCGCAGAAAAAGTCCCAGTCTTTCTCCGTGAGATGTCTTCGAGCATAGTGAGCATGTGTGGCACTTAGGAAGACTTCTTTTACTGAAAGAGCCAAAAGTTACTTTGAGCTTTGTCAAAAATGCAAGTATAACATTTTCGAACTTGAATGACACTTACCTTTACTCATCTTTTTGTAGTTTCGATAAACACGCGCTTCGAAAGATTCGTAAGGTATGGGCTCATTGAATAATTTTTCATTCGAAGCAACGGCAGCTGCTTCATGACGTTTTCCTATTGCACAATGAAAAATATGCCAACGTTGAAGATGATCCATGCACTCAGGGCATATTCCAGCATTGAGGTAGCCTCTAGCCTAAAGAAATCAAAACAATAACTGTATAAATTATTTTTGAACAAAGATTAAGGTCAAATGAACATTGCGTTGACTGCAACTGACCGATTTTCCATTCTTGGATGATTTCTTAATTTGAATGTTCAGATGAGCCAGTAGGATGTCCACGTGGTAAAAAACTTGCTTTTGAGCATCGTAAACATCTTCTGTGAACTTGCGATTTCGTAAACAAACTACACACTTTCGAACATGAGGGTCTTCACCATCGTCACTGTCACTATTATCACTTCCGTTGTCATTATCGATATCGGCTGCGTTTTCATTTGAGTCCGTTCCATCATCACTAAATCTCTCCGATTCAATGCAGTCAACGTAGCTAGTTTTCTCTGTCTGTACTGCCTTCCGTCGGCGAGGTCTAGTTTTCTTCAACGAAACCATACCAGTCCCAGACATTTCCGTTCTCACTGCTGCCTCAATCGGGTTGCGAATCTCAGAGCTTTGAAAGTTACCCTGTTCTACGAAAGGTACTAAATCTACTTCTTTCTTTCCACAGTTTACATCACGGGATTCCAAATCACAACTCAACCGATGAACCACTACTACCTGTACAACAAAATAAAATGTTTCTTACCTAATTGATTAGATTATTCACAGATGCACTCAAAAATGATCGCTACATTAACTCACTATATCCGGATTCGAAGGTTTCTGAGATGATAAAAGATTCGCTCCTTGACAAACTGAAGAATCTGAACCGTTGTGCGTAAGCAGAATTTCCACTAACTGTCTCGAATTGGACTGTAGTTGGCCAGGTTGAGGAACTGTTTGCTCAGCAGTATGATTATTACCGACAGATGCGGTTAAAGTTGCCGGTGATGTCGTGATTTCATGACTAAGGCTTTGATTACAATCTGATTCACCACTGTGATGTCTCAAGTCTTGAGAAATTCCAGTTTCTGATTCAAGGGTAGAAATGTCAAATTCCCGGTCGCCCATGTCACAGCTAATCCTCCAAGCAGTTAGTCCCAGTGCATTTCCGTTGTCTAACCCAGGGTATCATCATCCGAATGTAATAACTTCAAGGATGTCATCGGCATCCACTTCATAACAGAAAATTGCCTTTAAATACAATTTAAGTGAATTCCACTGGGATTTCCTGAGGGTTCACAGCCTCAGCTATTCTCATTTCCTACTTTCAAATACTAAAATATGATTACGTCTGTTCATTATCATAATGCTTTCCGTTTAAAAAATATCTACTAATACCTGAAATTCGGCAGATGATTTGGAACCTTTCCACCGTGATACAGTTTGTAAATAATTATGATTTTCTCAGTATCCCGCCACTCCTTCAGCTCAGTGGCAGTGAGCTTATAGAAGGCGCCAAGGCTCCTATTCATCGGTATCGATGCACTCAGCCTGAATAATACTATGCTTCGTACATATGTATATGATATGATGGAATATGAGGGCGTACGCTCTGGGATTAGAAGCTGGAAACACTGGCCCCAATTTGACACCCAGTTGTCCGCGATCATTTCCGAGCTATTCGCGATCACCAAATTATTTTGGAGAACGCTCTAAATCTAGGTTAATCCGTACTCAGCACTTAAAGTCAGGATGGCTAAAGTCACATAGTGTAATTCTGAAATTATGAAATTCAGTTGTGATGAATCCAGGTTAAAGTAGCTGCCTCAAATGTACTAATGAGAAGACGCGAGGGATAAATGTAGAGAGAACATGCGGGAACTGAAAACAACTAGCGTTGTACTTAAAAACTCAGTAAAAAGAGTTCTTATTTAATTACACTATTCTTAACGTCATCTCAATCTTTAAATATTTCTTTGATTTGGATCCCAGGCTGTACACTGTTTGATTTTGGAGGCGTTAAGAGAAGCTCCTTCAGTGTTACAGGTTTCTCATCAGATACTGTAGTCTCTAATCTCCACAGTGCGGAGCAACACTCATCTGTAAAACACAATAGCCAAATATTACAGTAATTCTGTTCCGAAGAAGATGAAGAGCTTTAAGGATAATAAGAACACATTTTTCGGTATATGACTTGTATATTTTACGTCTTATTGCTGTCTAACAACAGTACTGCAAGTCTTCAATCTTCAAATTTTCAATGAATAGGTACCAGTACTGGTGCTGGTAAAAAGGAAATCTTTGGCCTTACTTTTAAACCGCGCCACTTCTTCGCGTGACACATTCCTAGCAACATTTAAGTGTCTCTCCAATGGATTTTGAATGTACAGAGCACCAGCGTCAGGTTTCCCCCATGGACTTCCCGTGAACAAGGAGATACCCTTAGACGCGTAATCGAAATCGGAGTAAAATTCAAAAAATTCAAATAACAGTTCAGCCAAACTTGAGTTCTTGTTCTGTGGAGTAAAAAATTTTTGTATTCTCGATGCATCTCTCAGGAAGGTGCAATCGATCCCATCCGCTGTTATTCGCACGTCCTCCTTAGCTGTAAGATCAAGCAACAAATATCGTCAAGTTCTAAATGCATGTAACATACTAGTTGTGAAAATGCAGCAACATACATCGTACCAGGGTTATTAAAGAGAACATCCAAAGTTGGTAAGATCTTCTTATGCTGTAAGAAATACACTAGGAGAAGGACTAGAGTAAAATTAGTAGGTTGCCGTCCGGGAACAGGATTAGTTATCTTCCTTGCCGCCGCCCATGAGCGTATGGTGAAGAGAAGTGGATGGAAGCGTTTGTCGAGGCAGCCCATCATGTATACTAGCTCGGACATGTGAACACCACTCCTGCATGTGCGGTCAAACCATTATGAAATTTATGTAGCGGATAACGAGTTGAAAATCAGAGCCGGCACTCACGCATTTGTCATCGATAAGTCACACTGCATACTAGTAAAATCACTCCAAAATCGTAGAATTGGCACTCTCGCTTGAAGAATGCGCTGAACTTGGTTACAGCCGGGTATAAACAGAGTTATGACATCCGCTAATGTTTCCATCACTCGCTGACTCTGAAATCGAGCATTTGAGTTTCCAGAAACATTCTGCATCTTTGATTGAAACCACAAGCGTGAACTTGGATCCGGGGCTTGACCTTTGATAATTTCAGACTGCAATGAATAGCAACACAAGTCAGTATGACATACATGCACCCACGACAGTTGAGTATTAGGTTATTCCATACCTTATCTGACAGCAAAACCAAATCCAGATCTCCCGAATTCTGACCAATTCCACTAACTGATGAGCCGAAAGGAACGACGCATCCACATGGAAATAAAGTACTCACAGAACGTTCCAAATGATTGGCGACAGCGAATCGAACTCGAGTTCCCACTTCCGATATTCGTAAGGATTTGTAAAGGTGGTCCATTTGATCGCTTAGCTACAACAGATTCACTGATACATTAAGTACTCCTTCATTATTTTTTTCCTAAACAATCAACCAACATATTAACTCACTGAGCTAGTTTTGGAGAAGTCAACTTTTGGAGATACACTTCCAAGTTTATGGGACTCAACCGCAAGCTTTTCTTCCTTCCTTTTAATTGCCTTATTTGTGCTCTTTGGATTAGAAAGTTTTTGACTAAACCAACACATAGAAGATTTGAACTGAGTAGTGCCATCCTGATACCGGCAGGATTCCAGGGCTTCCTCCAAGTCAGACTTTTCACTAAATTCCGCAATCACCCAATGGTACTCTACGGATGAAGGCGATGATGTCCCAATTCTCTTCGACTGTCCCGGTAAGGAATAATGGTACGTGGCTGCCAAGGGTCCAAAATTTGAGGCCAAATAAGACTGGACATCCGGTGCGGAATCCGGGCTGCTCACCTTTACAAGTTACATTTATTTACACCTCTTTAAGATATGCGAATGTGAAACGCTCATACAAATATCCAGTATGCTCAAGTGCTATTACATAGTTTACCTGCACAAGAATAGATTTTTCCGCCTGACTCCTTCTGTAGTTCAGATAGTTTTCGAATTTCACATACGAGGACGAATGCCGTCGAGGTATCCTCAACTGACAAAATACTCCATTGCTGAGCAGCCTCATCTTATAGTACTAAATCATCAAGATTTCACTTCGAATTTTGAAAAACCTAACAGAGTTTGTTTGCATCAAAATAACGAGTTATAAAGAAGCGGCCTATGTCCTGTACAATAAACCGATCGACTTCGACTGTTGATGAACAACCACATTTTTATTTTCCTCGGGTTCAAATTTCGCGCAAAAACGCTGCCCTAACATAGATTTGACCAACACATGTGACGATGCGTTCAGCAGCCCGAGGTTCGTAGCTTCGTTCCAGCTCCTTCTTCATCTAACCGAATGTAAATTCTGAAACGAATTCTGTTAACTGTCTCTGAGGTAGTCATTCAAGCCATTCGTATTATATAATATGTCCCCCCTTGCCCAAACTAACCTTCTAGGGTGAATTACTTCTGCTTTTATCTTTATTTTCCTGTGCTCCTCGACAGGTCGACGTGCTCTTTAAATGTTTAAAACCAACGAATGAATCGAATTCGATGAGATAATTACGCTAGAATAAGAATGTGACAATGACCACCGTAAAAACATTTTATTGTCATACAGAATTAACAAATTCAGTACATCCTTTCATCAACCTACAACGCACAAATACATACAGTGTATTCGAAACAGAACATATACGACGGCACGGACTGTTAAAGCATCAGCCTTGAATTCTTAGACGCAGAATTAAAATACTAACCATATTTAACTGACTTAATCCTAGTACATTTGAAAAAATAAGAATCTAATTTCCGTACCATTAAATGTCTTTCAGATTTGTAATGTGCAACTAGACAGATCTTCATCAGCGACCAGACACACCCAAACCCAACCCATTAGTTGCACCCGTACAAGTTCTTAACACAAAATAGAGCACTGCGGAGCCCAGCTCTCCAATTTTGCCTCGAGTACCTGCTAGTTCATCGTATCTACGTCATGACATACCTACAGACAAAAGACGGACAAAATAATTGATAAGAATAAAAAAAGTAACACATTGCCGAGTTAATTTCAATACTAAAGCATAGGATCAAACTAAGTCAACAGGATGTACGTCAAATCTGACTGAGTAGGTGAGATTTATCTCTGTACTAGAGATAGTAGAGGTTGTGAGAATGAGCTGCATGTGGCTCTGCCTTCAAATGCTGCCCCGTGAGGTAAGCCAATTTATGCGCGTACTAAAATGAACAAGAAACATACAAAGCAACATTAGAATTACTCAAAATAACTACATTTCCAAATAGAAATTTCTTTAATTCCATTCCTGTCTTTCGGTTTGGGATTGACTTTATCAACCAAGTATACATGTAGATATATTCGACGTTACAAAGTACATGTCCACTCACTTGACACATAGCAGGGACACGAATGGTGCCACACCAGTTGTAGTACATGAATGTCGTCGCGAATGCAAACTTCTGCATCAAATCAGGCTTCGTGTCTGCTGTATCCTCCAAAACAATGAAATGCGTTGGTGAAACTGTCCCCTGCAATCAAACCCCCGTTAGCACATAATTTTCAAATGCCTTTGACCACAGAGGAAAACCCTAACTTTTCTCGGACGGGGGGGAGTATCTTCCAGGGAAAATTCAAGTGTGTTTGTCCCATATGTGAGCGCCCGAACCACAAAAATTCCCAAATTTGAACAGTAAAAAGCAAAATAAAAACAATAGAAGGTCCGCAAAATTTTAGGTAGGGGGTGTCACCCTCAAAATAAATTCTCGGGGGGTGTATGGTATGCGACGGAACTACGGGTTTTCCTCTATTCGTTTGACTCACTGGCAGTAAAATTAACTCACCTGACGAACGAGCTGCGACACGACGAAAAAGTCGTAGTTGTACCGTCTGGTGACCGTATGATCAAGTACTGAACCCGGTGCAGGATTGTCGTAACTTGATGATCCCTACATGAGCATAAATACGTTAATAAGCCACCATTCGACGCCATAAGTATACCAATCCTGGACGCACATACCCGAATAGTAAAAAACCTTTCGTTGATCTTTTTCTGCACTACGCAGAACGTGAAGGAAATATTCTTATCTGGGCACGCGATTTTAATACCCTCTGACATTTGCTGTATTTCAGTAGCTTTCACAAAGTCCCACTGCCCGTCGCTAACACCATCACGGAAGACAACAATACGATCCGGGAAGCAACCATCATTCATCTGAAAACCATCATGCTCAATGCAGTGATGTGCTAGTTCGACAAATACTTTACAAATAAATATAAAAATGATGAAGTACTTACATCTCGGAATTCCTCCAGGGCGCTCACAAAAACGGAGATGAGTGATTCCAGATTTTCCTGGTGTGGCTTCTGAAAGAAAACTTTCGAAAAGTATCGTGTGCACGCCGTATCCATGGATGCTACGAGGGCCATGACGGAGGGACTCTTCCTCTTGGGGTCGTGGTACACATCCACACCCACGAACATGATCCTTGCATTCTGTAAGATTTGAGACAATAATTAACATCATCAATGGAACTAAAACCAAACGGGAATTAAATTATACATACGAGAGGTATCTTAAGGGCCCATAGGGCACCACCAAGCTTGCAGTTAATTTGCAAGGCTATCTTCTGCATCACAGAGCGCTGGTTTTTTTCATTATTCAGGGTCTTCGCAAGCACGACTTGAGATGGAATCGGTCTTTCCACCACACAAAATCGTTTGATAGCTCCATATACGTCATCACGAGGAAACGGCATCATGACAAGGACGAACTGAACCTGTGATCAACGGACAAAATATTAGGATTCATCACGGTGCTTTCAGCCTTCAATCTCTTAAGCGTACTTTGTCCGCATGTGCATATTCATGTAAAATTGCCCGGAAGTCGTTAGGGGAATTCCCAGGAACTGTTACAATCTCACTCGAGGGACCTGCGTTGATCCCTAATGGTCCACAGACTTGTTTGTATATCTTGACCATGTTTTCGGCTTTCTGGCGATCCCGTCCACTACAAAACACCAGAAATCTTCGCAGGGGCACCTAAAAGGCACAAATTCAAAATTGACATTCCCCTACACTTTTCTTCCTTCAGTCACAGAAGAACGAACCGGTCTGAAGCAGGCATTGCTCGTAGCATCTCGTCCAAAGTCAGCCTTGGCAGGTTTCAATGTAAATCTCGGATTAAATTCCAAATTCGGTGCTCCAATAATACGGCCTTCAATGCGAAGTAGCGCATCCTCGAATTCCAGTCCCCAGTCATCTAATACTTTCTTTGCTTGGGGGCATTCTATTACAAACGCCATTAAGAAAGTTGCGGGCTAACAGTTGGGAGACTTTCCATTTTATATTTTCCACTAACCTTGTATCTTTTTAATAAATATGCCTAGAGCACTTATCCGCTTTTCAGGTGTCAATCGAGTGAACTCGGCCACGTCTTTCATGATGCGAAAATCTTTGATTTGCTCGTCAGACAGTCCACTCATGCGACAGAATTCCGGTATCAGAGTCACAAATCTGATCTCACCCTGCGAAACGCAACATATAATCAAATAGAACCGAACAGGTCTGCCATGAGAAATTCGTTTATTTACCAACCTGTTTGTCCGACTTGCGGGGTTTCTGCTTGCTAACGAGAAGCGGCTGGTTCAAGTCGGTGATAGTTAAGCCATACTGTTGCTTGTAATAATCCTTGAACGTCACCTACAAGAAACACCATATATTTGCTCTGGACTACACCTCTCCTTTCTTTCCAAGTAAGTTCTTACTTCCTCATTTCTGCGCATAAACGTGGCGGTTGGTTTGGTGTCAAAAGCAACATCATCGATGCGGTAACACTTGTTCGTGCCATAATTAGCGAGGACCATTTTATTTATGATAAATTCCTTGAACTTGTCTTTCGCATTGCCACCCCTCTGATCCTGTTGGATGGCCTTCCTAAGAACCATTGGAAATAGATTAGGAGGCAAACTGAATCCTTATTAAAAATTCGAGGCTCAATTCACCCTATTCCTCCCGTCAAACTCTTGCTCACCGCAACTGACACCATCACCTTCAGCATGGGAATGAAATTATTGCGACCTCAACGTAACATAGCACACCAGATGCCACAAGACTTACCACATGTCCAACGCAGTGTCATGCCGAATGACTTTATGCGAGGCATCAAGGCAAAGCATAAGACCACCCTCTACCTCATCGATTCGGGTGACGACGCCAGGAAAGATTTCGAGCCTAAATGATAATTGTCCACATCATTCAAAACACAGTATAATAAATTTCGGCAACTCCACAATGAACAAATATTACTTATGCTGGGGGATCTGATGAGTCGCACGGAGATCGTAGAAATTCCTCCCCAATTCCACTCTGCCGAGCTCTTTTTGAATTCGGCGCATCAAAACGTTGTAGAATTGGACGCTGTCCAACAAAGTGCTCTGCTTGATAAACTTAAATGTGAGCATGATCTTTTCCGTAGGATTGAACGGGTGAATGACCTCCAATTCCGTGATCTGTTGGGTGAATCATTGAAAGTTAACATCCATGTTTCAACATAACTAATCAACAAACTGTAAAGACAAAGGCTTAGACCCAACCTCCGATTCCATGGCTTCGGATAAATACATAGTTTGCCCATCGAAAGTGTGAGCTTTCTCCTTCAACCAAGTGCACTGTTTCAAAGCTTTCTTCCTCAAGTCAATAGCCTCCGTCGTAGGAGTAAACTCGACACGATATTCGAACAATCCCCGTTGCGTCCCAACTTTAACGCGAATAAAATTCGTGGCCACTTTGATCCTGTAACAGAAACTCTCTTCTCACAAAATGCAGATATAACCTCAAGCAATACACATCATGTAGCACACGTAAATGTCAACGGGAAAATCTTTAAAACAAAGTCCTTACTTGTCGCCCTTATCTCCACGGCGGATAACGGGTTCCAAATCCTTTTTCAGATGGACAACGCTGAAGCTATCCGAACCTTTTGCCGTTTGAGCACCGCCCTGGTCTCCGCCTCTGGAATCATTACGTAAAATAAATATATGGCCTAAAAAGACTTACTAAAAAGACAGTTTTAGAAAAACTCACTCCCGCGAACTCTCTCCTGATGGCGCTGTCTGCTGCTGTATAGCGGTTGAAGTCGCAGGCTTCTCCACCGCTTTCACTTCCTTAATCTCCGAACGAGCGTTCCCTCCCTCTTGAGCTTCCACTGCAGCTGGAGTTGTATCGATCGTTTCATACACACTTGGCTGTGGTACCGTTACCTCCACATATTCCAATGGTCGACCTGGTGGCGTTGGTTCACTGGGACCGGCCGACGAGGCTCTACCACGAGCTCTACCGGCAGGACGTGCTAATCAGATAATAAAAAACAATAGTTCATGAATATAATTTGAGCTTCATTTATAATTAACTGTAAGCAATGCTTCCAATGTTAAATCTCCACTTACGAGGAGCCTCCGCTCTTGCTGGTTCAACGGCTACATTTTCCAATCTTTGTGTTAGCTCCGCTTCCGCAGGCAAGGGGGCTGGTCGCGAGGAAGGCGCAGGCTGGAAGAAAGAATTAAAATTAAAATCAACAAGACCATCCAGCAGTATGTTCCACCCGCATATAACCTTCAAATCCTAAAGTACCACAAACACTTTAGTACCAAATTACCTACTGACCATTGCAAGTCATTACCCCGAGAAGCATTTAAAATTTCATGCGTACCTGCATAAAACACAATGCTTCATGCAGTAGAGTCATTCAATTTGGTAATGCTCAGAATAATTATTCATACCACCGGTTAAAGTTAATAAAACCACTAGTAAAAATAAAAATAACTCCGAAAAAAGACTAATTAGTCAATGAAGAATACACCGACTCCAACAGGAAAAATCCGGCGGACTGGCCAATATACTCAATTTTACTCATTAACCCACACAAACAGTTAAGTTTCACTGCACGTATAAACTGGTAGTGGTTCCCACCGCCTACCGGTAAGGTGACGCAGAAACTCAAAGCCGAAACCTATTGTTTGTGTCAACGGATCTTCATAACTGAAGTATGTCGGGTTGTTACCACTATTAGTTACGAAGGTTATATTTCCGCCCTACACTTCCAGTACTGAAAATTAATAAGCATAGAAACTTCTTCGTTTTAATCGCAGTTCTTCGACCTGATAAAAAAGTCATACTCTGCGAATTCGGATGCCTCCGACACCTAATCTAAACCTTCCCACCCAGACCTCACTGCCACTGAAGAAATATTTGCTGAGATGAACGGGATTGACGTCCAGCGAGATTTACCTCTGCTTTGACCAGTTTGATCTCCTTAAAAGAATACTACAACTTTCCACATGCCCTTACCGTTTAAATTATGAAAGGAATGCAACTCCTCTGCCATACCATCCCACACATGACACACACATCAACTAATACTCATTTCCACTAGTAACAACTACGCATAATGTTCTCTCACCTGTACACTTTCCTCAACTACAGGCCTTGCCCTGCCTCGACCGCGTCCAACTGGTCTTCCTTCCATAATAAGATGTCGCAGTTCTGAATCACCCAAAGGTCAAAGATCCAAGGAGTTTTCCAGCGTCAAAATTAGATAACTGAGATTTCAAAATCCAAAAGTTTTCAAGCCACGCTGAACCCAGACGTTAACCTAACCACGCAGACCTTTGTACCCCATCTGAGCCAAGCGCACTCCTGTTACAGTCAACGTCGAAACAGTGAATGTTCAGCTTGTCCACAGAAACACGGGTTTCGTACCTCCACGGGTACGCGCATGCGCTCCTCACCTGACACCCGACTGATTGGAGCGGGATGGAAAACGTAGCTAAAGGTATCCCGCAATGATCCGTCCCCCCACAATGAACACCCGTTCAACTCCAGTTTCAGCCGATCCCCGCTTCCCGCCGCTTTAATGTATGTAGGTATATAAGGCTAAAGCACTCTAACATAACGCTAAAGTAAGGAGTACAAGATTTTCCGCATTGGCATACCTATAGGGACAAGGGAAATGTCTGTACCCATAGATGGCGGCTTCAAAAATTTCTGGAGTTTTTAAATTATGCAAATCAGAATTCAGTAACTGTTATAACTGAATTACGTGCCGCATCCAGCTGATGGTCACGACACTGTCATTGGGCATTTGATTAGGAACTACTTTTACACTCCCAGGACAGGACAGACCAGTCGTAGTGTGGGTGTGTCATGTTTCATGTACATGAGATTGAGTAAATGTGCGGGTTGCTGGTAGCCGCCATTTTAGCGTTTGTGGATGGATTTGCGACAGACAGGGGCAGATCATTTTTCCGTCACCCACATGTTTACGTACGCAGTTGGTGTTGGTGCCATGTTCGGAATAAAAGCTGCCACATGGGCTTCTGCTGCTTTCCATTCGGTAAATGCCAGGTAGAGAACATTAAAGACACCCCCGTGTTTCTGAAGAAAGTTCTTTGATGAACTCGCGGGATGGTCATTCTCATTACAGAATGTTGCTTGTAACTGTAGAATCTGAAAATTTTGCTGTCATAGAACCTACTGACAACATCCATCTCTCAGATTGGTGTCTACTATGTAGACAAAATATACTATCACAATTCCAAATGTTTAGCTGTCAAAGGCAGGATTTTTAATTTCCGTAATATCGAAAAAATCCCTCACCCAGAACCAGGACTACGACATCCGCCGGTAGAGTTGCCAGATGTCCCGGTATGCCCGGGACAGTCCCGGAATGAACCCCTCTGTCCCGTGTCCCGGGCAGGGGTAGTCCGGGAATGCAAATGTCCCGGAATATTCGAGGGTTAGTTGGTAGTCAACAGAAGTCATACTTTAATGCTACAGTATGGACCTTTTCATTTACTGGGATGCTTTTCAGGGGCATCGCCGAATTTTACTCTATCACTCCTAGCCCGCTTTGTAATAATCAGATTTAGAATATATCGAAATATTTTTACAGGGCCATGCTCATTCAAGGATTTACAAATCCTGAGTAATTAATTAATTAGTTGATGGCGAAGGTAGATTTACATGGCGATTTGACTCGGAGTTTCTTGCACGTGGCTAACTCTGACAATCAGTGCTTTGAAAAATAAAGTGGAAAATGATAAATAAGTTGAAAAATACAATTGAGAAATGAAAAATATTTCTATTTCTCAATTCTCATGTGGATAGAAATACACTTCATT
>WJFA01002120.1:0-17436 GCA_009870155.1 Pseudobourletiella spinata
TGTCTCATCCTAACGCTGTGGATCCACGGAACCTCTTCCGAATCAATTTGCCGTACATTCCACTCCCTCCATCCGATTTGAATGGCGTTAAGAGTCCCTATAAGATTTCAGATTTTACAAACATAATTATTTTAACCTCTCAAACTCACTATCATAAATCTTGCGGTCCCAGAAATGGTCAGAAGTGATAGTACATACAGAGGTTAAATTCCATCCACACAGTGAAACTTTGTCACAAGTTCTCATCTCGAACACAACGTTATGTTAAGTAGTCCTGTCATCCACGAGGCAGATCAGTCCGTTTGGCGCATTGCTATCGTAGCTATTTGGGAAGTAATTCACCGTCGCATTAGTCCTGTTTCCTAGCTCACCAAGATTTCGATGTCATTAATCCCAGAATCTCCATAAACGATGATTACACAATAGATCATTCAACTCTGATTGTGAGAGGACTAATTGAACTTACTCAACGGTACGTAGTGGACGTATCCCATGTCGTCCCCACCGGAGCAAACGTAAGTTGAACTGTACTGGACTGATCCATTGAGAAGAAATCCTTGTCTGTAGTCGTACGCGATTACCTCATCCGCGGCAATTTCTTCATTTCGTAGCTAAACGAAACCTACTTAATTAATTACTTGGAATCATGACAAGGGCAAAATCTACTGGTTAATGAGTGATGGATTTACTGGAACGAACGAGTCGGTGGTTGAAAACTCTCTGTCCTGCGGACAAGCAGGCGGAGTTGTGAGACACATATCTTGGCAGAGTAGTAAATTAGTGCCGTTACTGGACTCACAAAGTGGCACCTCGCTACTGAGGTTATAGAGCCTTTGGTAACCATGCCGACCTCTATCATAATCAGAAATCTGTTGGTAGCATGAATCCTCCTGGTCATCTGTCCAAATCTCTACACCGAGTTTGAAACGATGACAACTACCCAGGCATTTTGCTTTCCACAAGGCTGCTCTCCGTCCACATGTTTCAGCTTTACAAACACACTTTAAGCACTTGCCTGAAGTGTTGGCTAAAACCTTAAAAAACGTAACCACAGATCACATTTCGAACACACATGTACGAATTTTTTAAATTTTGCTTTGAATTAAATTACTTTGGATATAAAGTCACAGTACACATACATTAGTCCCATCATTTCCTCGCAGTAATTTCAAAGATTCACTTCGTATAGGTCCGGCACCGTAGATGGCGCAGGGAATGACATCTCCCTTGGTCTTTGGATGAGCATGGGGTAGAAACATTTCGTGATGAGGGACGCAATCGTGAAACGACGGCTGGGTCAGCGCATCTGGTGAATAAAATTTTAGAAAAAGCACAAATAACAATGGAGCAATAACTGTCCACCTACACGCAGCATCGTCGTGGCTTACCATTGTCGATAAAAATCTCCGCCGCCATACTTTGATTCACAAAACTTTCACAACGGACAGAGCCAACTAAGAGATCCAAATTGTAGAAAGTTATGCAAATGTGGTAGTGTCGACTGGAATTCCCATCGGCATCCCGCAGGTAGTAGCTTGACAGGTGCTCATGACTACTCTGAAGCCACACGTATGAAATGAAATTTTGTAAATTTTCAAACTGGAACCTCCACGGACGAGTCAGATTTTTCGCAGATCTTTCCGTGCAAAGCCGAATTCGGTATGCATGAGAGAGTAAGTGTGCAATTCTTACCCCTTTAACTCCCAGAATCCAATGAAGAGGATGTATAGCGGTGCAACCGATTGATAGTGTTAAATTTCGTGTAGTTTCGTTTATGACCAGGCTTGTTATAGGTGTCAACGAAAATGTTCTATTGGTCCAGTAATGTGTCGGCAGACATGGGCTTAGTCTGTCCTGACTAAATTCGTAAGTGAGTCGCACATCTGCACTGATGTAGGTGGAACCCCAAACTATTAGAAGACTTATGCACCCAATTCTTAGCATCATGTCATGGTCTGTCAAAGACAGACGAAATTTATTTCTTGATGTTTCGTCTGAGATTACTTAAAGAACTGGCGGAATCCGTTGTTGTTTTTCCCAGTTACTTAAGCAAATTAGTTGTTGTTATTGCTCTACGCAGGTTTCGGCTCGCGAAAGGAAGTGAATCGACCGTAATGCGTAGCATAATAAAAATCCAAATGCCGCAAGTGATGGGAAGTTTGTGGCTGGAGTGGAGGAAAATGGGTAGAGGCCGGACGGTTTGCTCTGCTCGAATCAGTAATGGACACAAAATTGAGCCTACCTCCAAGTTAAATCATAATCGTGTACATTTATTTCAAGATAAGATCCCATATAACATTCCGCTGGATAAAATATTCTGCTATAGGGACAGGCTAAATTAGTCCCCTGGGGACCTTAATTGATTCTCAAATAGGAATTATGAATCCGTCCTCCGATGTGAGCCTTTCCATCAGACGTAATCATAATCTTCCTCATCATCTTCGGCTCCGTAAACGAAGGTTCGAAAAAATGTTTTGGCCGTGCCGAATGATGGCCGATCTGACGGACTTTGATTCCAGCAGGACTTGAGAAATTGGTATCTATGGGGGAAAATATGAGCATAAATACTTTGACGAGACGACTGTTTTTTATTTAAACGAATGAATCTTATGTAAAGCTATGTGGTAAAGAAATGATGCTTACATTGGCTCTGTTGTGCGTTGCGGTTTGCTCAGTCGCAAGCCTTGGGCCAGCTTGTCCGGGAAATCTGACGACCAGGAAGTTCTAGCAAAGGGGATCTGACCCAGGGAGAAGATTTCCCAGGCCACAACTCCATAAGACCAAACATCAGACAGTGAGGTGAATTCGGAATTTCTCAAAGACTCCGGAGCCATCCATTGCCAAGATGAATAATTCACCTAGGCATAAAAAACCCCGTCAGTAATTCTTCATGTATTTCTTCACTTTTAAAAAAATCCGAATAACTTACCTTTTGGCCCCTGCCTCCCGAATTATTGCCACTTTCACAAAGCTTCGAGTGAAGAGTAAAGTCTGATATTTTGACAACATAGTCATTAAAAACTAGAATGTTTCTGGATGTCAGGTCGCCGTGAACGACCTGTAAAATTAGCATTTGCTGTAGAACTTTTGTTACGGTAAAAACTTGGGCTTGGATATTAAGTTTACGTTTTTTTCGGCCACGTACTCCATTCCGGCTGCGATTTGGGCACAGAAGCTTACCAAGTAGAAATCATTAAGGACTTTTTTCCTTTTAAGAATGAAGCAGTTGCAAGTATTGTCACTTACTTCTACAAGCCATATCCTCATCTTTTCAACTTATGTGCTTACTACTTTGGTCTTACTTGTGTTTTGTAGGATATTTTTCTGGAGAATACTGACGCAAGAAGATGACCAGGTCACCAAATGGGCTCAGCTCCGTGAGCGATGTACAAAACCCTGGATACGAAAATTCAATTTAGGTAGAGAGTGTGGAACTTATGTAACGTAGTTTTTAGACATACTGTAAGGTGTTCAACCATATCACGAGCCCTTATGCCATGTTCGAAAATAATGCTGCTTAAGGTTTGAGCTATCTCCATGTTATCATGGTGGTATCAATATTTATTGGTAGTCGAATTTCTTACCATTGAGGATATCCTCAACTACGGCTCCATAAAACCGGACAATGTTCACGTGATTTCCAAGGTGAGCTAGGATTTTGAGTTCTCTGAGGAAATTTTTCAAATGCTTGGCTTCCTTCGATGGTCGCATAACTTTCGCAACCACTGGTTTACCCTTGAATTCCCCTCGGACGTGCCGGTAATACTTGGCTTGGTGGAGAACCTCCCCGTCATCTACATTATAGTTAACAGCATTTTACAACTTTTTTGATAAATGGCAAATCTCATTATTCTCATAATGGTTTTCATCCTTGTCTGTAATGGTTACAACTAAGCGGGCCCATGTGTCCTTACGAATTTTAACCAGTCCCAGCGGAAGTTGGAAGTCTCCAGGGAAACCCAGTGTGTCCACTTGCACCCCTCCAATGTTTGACAAAGGTTGTTCGGGAGAAGCGTCGGTCCCATTGAAGAAGGCGTAAGAATCTTGGATGTTAAATTCCGTATGTATTGGATTCTGCGCCCAAATCCGAAATCAATAGAGAAATAAAAATTCTTACTGACTGGTGCACTTTTTACTACTGCTGTAATACTTCAACGCAGTTCAGTAGTTACCTCATCTTTTTTCGAACGTCTGCTTCCACAGCATATTGCGGCAATGACAAGTGCAACTGCACCAATGATTGAAGAGATGATTATAATGTTTTTAACTTTGGAATCTCCCGCGCCATCGGGAGAAGGAAACTCTCGTAATGCTTCGGCAAGCGCAGCTGACTCGGCTGTAAAAACAACTGGTGAGAGCTTTTATAACGAACCCTTACAGTACTGGCCGGACGTACCCGCGGGTTCCAAAGATGTATTCCACGTTGAACTGGCCCATTCCAAGGAGTTGCGAAACGGTGAACGGCATGTTATGTTTACCAGATTTGGAATGAAAACATCTATTGTTACTGCAGCACCTCTGAGTCTGCGTTTTACTTCAGAAAGTCGGTAGTTGCCGTTTAAATGCAACCTGTGATGTTGTCGTTTTTCTGTGTCTACAGTTATCAAAGTGCCGTTTGTGAAACGTAGATGGAAAATGAAAGTATCAAACAACATGAAGGTGGAAATGAGGCAGGTGAAGCTCTGCCCAATTGAAGATGCTTTTTCCCTGTGAATTTGAATGATGGCCGTCGGGGGGTAGCCACGAGACACAAAATCTGGAATAATAAATTATCATCCCATGAACACGAGGTAGTTACTGGAGGATGTGTAATTCATTGGAGTTACATTGACGGAGGTCGATGCCCGTGAAGAGATGGTCGGTTGATACGTAGACTCTGCCTCCACAAGATGCATGGCAAGACACGGTACCATGTGTCAAATCATGATTTACCGCCCTAAACAATATAAACTGCGAACATAAGCGTCCGAAAAAATTGAAGCTAATTATCGTTTGGTAGACTCACCCACTCATGTTGGATTTTTGTAAAATTTCAACGAAGGGTCCTCCCATTTGATTGGAATAAGTAACCTGGAAGTACAAAAATTCTGTATTGAGACAGCGGCAGTCATTCAGGCACGACTTCACAGCACAATAATTTAATGCAACCTCCATCCCAGAATCTGTCAGTGATGTGGACTGAATCAGCTCCAATCTGGAAACCTCACATTTTTCATCTCGTACACGGCACTCTAACCCATGAACTGTGTCAGTGCTATTTGTCAGCGAATTGGGATGTGGGGGTGCTGGCTTGCCATTTTCTGTACGGTCATTATTTGATTAAACTCGTAATAATTATATTTTTTTCCAAGTCCTACGAGGTTTTGGAGGCATATTTAAAATTTTCTTGCCTTGAGCCACGGAGATCTCTGCCGCGAAGCTCTCGTTGAGAAAGCTTACGCATCGAGCAGTTCCAGATAATACTGCAGACTTTTTGAATGACATGCATATTGTGTATTCTCCACCGGATTCAGATTCAGGAAGCAGATGAAAATAACTTTCCCTTTGTCCGGAATAATACGATAACGTCTGTTTCGTAGTAATTTTCAAAATTAGCGCAGGAATGGTATGGTGCCGAGAAAATTGCTAAAAACCATTATGCATTTTACCTCACGTGGATGCAGCACCCACCGGATAGGCTCAGCTGCTGTGCACGAAATTGAAAGCGTCATGTTTTGAACAGTGCTGTTGACCAAGAGAATTTTTCTGCGTTCATGTAGAGCAACAAATCTTGAAGTGGACCCGAGGGTGGAAGTCCTGCAAGTCCCATTTTCCTGGTCGTGGAAGATGTATTTTAGGACAATGCTGCCTGGTTTTTCAACGGTGGATTCCAAAGAAAAAGTGGGTAAGAAGACAAGGATAACCAAATAAATTTGGAAAATGAACATGATAGAGTACACTTGTTGCAAAAATTGAAAAAAGTGAAGGCGCTGAAACCATGGGTGCTCCTAACTGGGATCTGATGAGCTAATTCAGATGATGGCTCCTGTGAGTGTATCAAATGTGTGACATGTGGACGCTTCAGTCATATTTTCCGGCTGGTTTTGACGAAGTTGCCACCGCAAGATCACCGCCAGTTATCAATAAATATTCAGTCTTTACTCGGAATTGTTCCGTTGAGGATTACCAACCAGCTTGGAAATGGATCTTAATTGACGTCAATGGCTGCTATCTTTTGGTGTTATGTGCTTTGGTCTACCCGTGTAAATTTTACTATTCTTGTGAATAATGATATGCCAGTCTATACCAGGCTAAAATTGGAAATATTTATGTTGTATAGCCTTTAGGATCGAGCCCGTAATACCCAAATTTGCAAAATTTGCCCACGCTAGCTAACTTTCCTGGCTGTAGCCAAAGACTTGAGTTTTCCTTGCTTCCTGCTATAATTATTCAGATAAACACTCCTTAAAGGGCAAATTATTCATTTCTTTATGCACGAGTATCATTCCCTGATACAATGGTTCCTTATTAGTTATTACCAGCACTGAATTGCAATGCCTGCAGGGAAGCCGTGCGATTGGCCACTGTACCAGTTGCCTCCGACCAATCAATCCAGCAAAAAATCTAGAGATCCAACGGTTAGCTGCCGAAGTCGGAGAGTAACTTCTGACACAGACCTTGCCTTAAAACTATCTCAAACTCTGCCACTAACATCTTGAATTTCCGGATTTTTCGGAAACCGTTGAACCATAGGCACCATCAGCAGACCCTGCCTTTAGAATTATTTTCAGCGTGCGAGTTCTCAACAATCCGCACTTGTCAAAGGGACATGCCAAATAACATTTATGCGCACAGTTGATGTTGGCAGTTGCCAATTATCTCCAACGATCCCTAAAAGTTAGCCAGCATTTACAGAAACTTGAAAAAAAAACTGAAAAATCCAAGTCTGCCGACAAATGTGGCAGTCAGCTTCGCAAACCTTCAGGCTGCTATCAGGGAATATATATGTTGGTGACCTCTGTCCGCGATGGGAACAGATGCTTGCACTGTCAAGTTGAAACTTTCGGTCTTGCCCATGGGAATGATGGTGTTGGTTTTTGCAGATAGTCGCCAGTGCAGTTTCTCCTCTCGCATTCCAAGGAGATTGTACTCAACGGAGAGCTTCTCTTTCACGGTGCACACAGTATATTTTGCAAGGGCTCAGGCAGTTGTACAGTTCAAAATGCAAGCAAAACTGTTCGCCTTTCTCAACGGCTTCGAATGGCACATTCGACCTCCGTGTAGTTTTATAAGATGATCCCAGCAATTTATTCATAGGTTGCATTTGGAAAAATGAATATAAAAACTAGTAAATAATAAGCATTCCGTGCGAAAATTAAAATTTATTCAAGTTGTAACTTGGACCCAAGTTACGGCAGTGTTAGGTTGAAATTCTTCCCGGGTTTTACTTGAAACACAAGTAAACTGGCAAACAGTTCTGCATCATCATGACTTTTCACATAACAAGGCTGTTATGTGACATCCATTAGGCTCAGCATGTGAATTGTATTAGTTGAATTAGATGTTTGCTTTAGTGATGTCCATCATCTTGCGGTTTCAGTTGGTATATGTGAGCTATTACATGCAAAACTATCTTTCTGTATACTATCCAACGTCGGGCTAAACTCTCAAGAAATGCACCGCAACGTATAATTTTTCCCCGTAATTATTTCATTAGTCACGCAGACTTCATCTCATCTTGGCAGCCAAACCTAGGCAGCTGAGCTGACTTTCCTAACGACATCATTACGGACCCTTTTAAATGCAAATCGAACAGTAAAAAACATAATGTTGCATGACCTACAATGCAAAACCGGATTCAAGCTGGAGTATCAACTGGAAAACCCAACATATTTACGCTCGGCTTTCACGAGGACCTTCAGGAATAGATTTTCCTTGGTTTTCAAGCCATATAGCCTTAAATGACCATGAAGGTTTTCCTCACCCTGTTTTTGTTATACCATAAGCACACTATTAAAATCACACGACTCCGTTTCGCTCCTGCGGCTCATACTGCCGTTGTAAGGAAACGAGTAAGCGTGTGCGGTTTTTTCCCATCTATCTTCTGTGCCTCCAAATCGCAGTAAAAAGGTGAAGCTTTTTGGCCAGCAGCTGCGAGCAGCACATGACGCTATTATATGCCTTTTGACAACTTACGACTACGAACCTTGTAGTAACACTCTCCGGACACAGATTCCGATGTGTGTACGAGGGTGATATCTCGGTGCCACTGTGATGGGTTCTATCTTATCGGCCAGTGTGTCAATGTTATTGTAAATCAGAGGCTGTTCAATTGTCCAGCGAAGAAGCTCGTGTTAATTAAAGTGCTGCTCCGAAGGATAATTGAGCTTACGGGACAAGTCAGCTGAAAGCTATACATCAAGATGGGGGCGGGTCGGATTTGGAAATCGGTGGAAAAAACATTTTTCTACACGGCATTCACTACCATTTTCCTGGTAATAATGCCGGGTATACCACCTTATGTGTCATTCCGCTCCTTCAAGTAAATCTCCATAGATTTCCCTATCCAATTTTGAAAGTTGCTTGACTGCATTCCGTCGTTGTACATATACAGGATCTCACCTCAGATGAAGTTGGTTGGTCCGCTACGACCAAATGGCCATCTAGATCGCGCCACGGTCCTCGTTGAAGGGGAATTCATAGGCCCGGAATCTATTGTGGTTGTGAATAATACGCTGTTCACGGGAGTGGGTGATGGGAGGGTGGTGAGGATCGACGAGACGAGCAAGGGCCCGCGAGTCAGCACTGTTGCTCACTTTGGAAAGCCGTGCGGTACGTATAGGAACCTCAAATTTAGTCTTTGGCGCCACCAGCTGCAATGATTTAAAATACTTGGATCGTTTGCAACCTCATCAAAATTTTAATTTTTCAATTGTTTTAGTTCCCCACCAGTATCAGGATTGCGTGCTCCCACTTGGTGTTCGGATGGATGGCGCAGGTGACCTCATCTTTGCCGATGCTTACAAGGGAATTTTGAAA
Organism: Pseudobourletiella spinata; assembly: GCA_009870155.1. NCBI lineage: Eukaryota > Metazoa > Arthropoda > Collembola > Symphypleona > Bourletiellidae > Pseudobourletiella > Pseudobourletiella spinata. The sequence goes on from WJFA01002120.1 coordinate 9,019, forward strand.
GTTAATCCAAAGACGGGTAAAGTGTTCGAATTCCGAAGTTGTCACCCCCCAGTGGGTTTATTATCATCAAGTTCAAGTGCATCATTACACCGTTCAATCTTATGTTTAGGCAGCGTCGAGCAGTACTTCAGTATTTCTGACCCCATTGACGGGTTTCCTCTTAAATTCGCCGATGATCTTGATATTGGAAAAGACGGCTCAGTGTACTTTTCGTCAGTGGCCAATATGTGGATACATGAGTACATGGACGGCTATAACTTCGCGGACACGAGTGGAAGGCTCATTAAATATGACCCGAAAACTAAGAAAAATACTGTACTTTTGAAGGATCTCGCCTGCGCGAATGGAGTTCAGTTGTCACCAAATGAGGACTACGTCCTCGTCGCAGAAACTACCAAGGGACGGGTGATTAGGTAAATTGTGAGTGGCCGTGCTGGGCTGGCACTCTATGCATAAATGGTCATATGTTTTCCCAAACATTTTGTAGAGTGATATCTCATAGAATTTGACCGATCGCATATAGGTACTATCTGCAAGGTCCCAAAGCCGGAACAAGCGATGTGTTCATCGACGGACTTCCAGGAATGCCGGACAATATTCGATCTGATGGTAAAGGAGGTTATTACATAGCCCTACCTATGGGCCATAGTCCTGCGGTAAGGATGAAGATCCTTTATATTGCGTATTGAAGAAGAACATTTAGCTTTAAGGTGTTGGTTGTCCTAATTGGCTTCCTATTCAGTTACTGTCTCTGGGGCCGTTGCCGCAGTTGAGGAAACTTCTCTTCCGCATGCATTGGATAATAACGACCGCACTGGAGCTGATTGATAGTGCTAGAATTTTCAGTGGCGCGTATTTGAATCAGCTGAAGGCTTACGTGAGACTCGTATTACATTATAATAACATCAAGTCGTTTAATCACAACACACAAGCTAAAATTGCATTTCGGTCGCAGTTCGACAACCTTTGTGGCAACGGTTTTCAAGATGTTCCCGCGATTATAGTGAATGTGGATGGAAATGGCAGAGTAATTGGCAGCCTTCATGTTCAAAATCTCAAAAACGAGGTAATCAATCAAATTTGCATTTCCAAAGCCGACCAGATGATGTAGGTCAGACTATATGCATTTGCTAGTACTTTCAAACCTGTTTTTGACTGGAAAAAGCGGTTCTGGGTTTTACGAGCATTCTTGCTGGGTTTTGTGCGCGAATTTCATTCGTTCAATTCAGTTGTAATTCGCTTCACGTGATGACGTGATCCCTATCTATATTAGACTTGTATCTAGTTTCGTTCCTACAGGGTATGTAATACGTGGAAAATATTCGTGTCAACATAAAAATGGTCACTTAATATTATTGAAACGGTGACACCAATTCGTTTTGATCTTTCAGATTAAAGCAATCTCGCAGTTCATACTGGGGGAAAAGTATGCCTACATGGGCTCATACAGTGGCGACAAAATCTGGAAAGTTCTGGTGTCCGACTTGCCTGGCAGGGAAAAGTGATAATCGAATGCGGTGAATTTAGCTACTCGATGTGATAAAACGATGGGGTTTCGTTCGTCGAACGAGTCAAAAATGGCATTACAATCAGTAGTATTTATTTACAACTTCCCGCGAAACAAAATAATAAACGCTATTTCATTTGAAAATTTGGAAAATAACAAGTATCCATTTCTTTATGAAAAGTATGCTTCCATCCATCGGCTGTTCTTCTGCGAAGGTACATGTGTTTAGAATAACGGACAACAAAATCAATTGAATAGAATGTTAGCATTTTTGCGTATAACAACTCGGAAGTTGAAAAGTTCTAAAGTATAAGTATTTTACTCAAATACAGAAACAAATCGGATTACTTAATAGCCACGCACGAAAAAAGTATTCTAGCATTAGCACGCACTATAGCGGAGCTGAACCTGAACGTATATAGTCTAACAAAAGATCAATTTAAAACAAAAAACCAAGCGTCGTCAGTACTTTGGCGGTTGTGGATTCCATCCTGGAAAACAAGCCTCTTATAATTCCCGACATGATCCCTCACCATTTTACTTGAGATATTGAAAAATCCATACACCCCATTTATTTGCTGCTGGTGCCCTCTCGGATCCACATACTCGCTGGGTGGGTAAACGGGAGGCTGCATTGCTGCAATCAAATTGTGCACAAATATCTTTCAACAATATTTTCTCACCGCTCACAAGGGCACTTTACTTTTACCTACTCCATCGTTAAAGTAATTTTGAACAGCAACTTATTGCTGAACTGTGTCACTTACACTTGTTTCCCCTCGGATCCACAAATTCCCCAGGTGGGTAAACGGGTGTTTGCATAGCTGCAATCATATTTTCAACAGTCTATACACATTTTTATCAATTTTTCTCATCGCTCACAAGGGTAATACTTATACTAGCACCATCTTTAAAGCCATTTGAATCGGCAACTTATGATTGGACTTACGCTGGTAAATGATATTGGTTGTGTTTCTCTCGGGGTCGCGGCAGCACTTCATACACATGCAGCAGAGACCTGCGATGGCGATGCATTTCCCACAGAAGACACAGACCAATACTAAAGAAACCAAGACTAGCCCTACGAGTAGTGCCAAAACCATTCCCACTTTTTCGGCATCCGTGTAGTCATCCAAATTATTATCATTGTGATGATGTCCCAAGATGTCCAAGCTTGTGCTTTCGTCGTCCCCACTATCGTCCCATAGACTGAACGCCGGCCAAACAAGAAATATAATTTGTTCAAACCCGATTTTTTCGATGTGATCCAAAATATTTGTGGAACAAAAATTTAGGTCGTATAAAGTGTGAAATTAAATTAGTGATACCTGGGTTCCGCCGATCTTTTCAATAGCGATTTTCCTTCCACGTTTGTCACCCCTATCATGACGACTATGATCAAAATTGCCATCCACCCAGGCGCAGCCATCGTGCCATCAACAAATTTTATCAAATGACCTCCGAATCACACACAATGAATTTCCTCACTACATTCGAAGTAATTGACACTGAAATGTATATACTTTTTTCATGCGTCTACTTCAAGTCGTTTCGTAAACGGCTTTTAACGACAAACTTCAGCAGTGACACTTCATAAGCAGGCGTGGCCGACTGGAAAAACTCGCAGTGTCATGCCACTCTTCTGCCAATAGATTCCGTTTCCGTGCCGTGTAAACTACTTTAAATTCTTCCGTTTGCTTATCTCCAAGGCTAAACAAAAGACCGACTACCTCCGTTTACCTGAATACCTCTCTCGTCTACTGGGCAATTTTAAGGCACGAGCAAAGGTGGCGTGTATGAACAGACGAGATAAATATGCAGGTCATTGTGAGACGGAGGCTAATGGGGTTTATGTATCACGTGAAATCAACATACAATTACAGGATTCCTACATTGGAATACAATTTTCGGGGCCAAACAATTCTTTCCAATGATAAATACTGGTTCGGTCGTGAGAAGCCAATCAAGGATGAGAAAACCACGTGGCGTGCACCGATGTAAATGGGAATTTTGGATCCGGATGTCCACAAATAAAATTATCAAAAATTTCATCATTAGAGACCCATCCACCCCGTAATCATCACTTTAAATTACAATTGCATTGAATGGGCCGGTTGAATCCACTGGCTGAGTCTCCACGATGACGTCGTTAGTGTACTGAGATTCGTACATATTTGCAATTTTCTGCACGGCAAAAATTTCCGCTTATTCCCGTAAGCTTCACCATATATTTTCAGTTACACCCCGGAAAGTCGTCCTGTCACGCGCCACGTGCATTTAATCCCTGAATAATTAACATCTATAAAGGGCATGTATTCCCAATGTTTATGCCTGTTCCCCATGCATGGTGTCGCATTCCAATATCCCCAAGGGAGCAAAGAGGTGGCATTAGTCATGTTATCACAAATTTAATGGTGGATATTCCGTTGAACATTGTGATACATGTAAAGTTCAGTATAGTTGTGGTTCTACAGACAACGAGTCAAAAGTGTAGAGACTAAAACGATGCACTGCAATGAGAATGACCGAACCGGCTGCGAAAATGCTGGAATCTGAAAAGTTGTCGGAAATGGCACGCAAGGACATGGACTGCAAACTCCATCCCTTGAGTCAGGTTAAGACGTCTATATCTTTATTAAATACTGACTGTGACACGGTGGTCTTTAAAAAAGTAGAATTTACACACATTGCCTCGAATCGCTCATGCAATTCTCCGTACTCTCAACAAGTAAACAGGTATTATATTACGCATATACTATACACACAAGTTAAAGCATACAGAGGAACATTTACACACTAATCTTACTCAACATCACAATTATGGCAAACATAACCAATTAGCTATAATCACACTGCTCTCATACTCATTTGTTAAAAATGTCCCATCTGTCCTTCCGTACGGGCACTTCCTGAAAACCGTCACAGTTTGAACCGGTACGGTGGTACAGATGGACATTGGAAAACAAGCGGGGATCGAGGCTATACGCTATTTCCTAAGCACTCACACAAACGTCAGGAACCGTCTCCATCGTCAAGTGCAATACAGGTTCGTAAAGTACAGAGTTAAACGGAGCTACCGCCACAGCCGAAGCTACAACACTCGCACAACCATAGACATATTTTACCATAATAAGATGCTGTACATAGCTATGCAGGAGAGTGGAATCCAACAAAGTCGTAATATTAAATGGTCTTAAAGCACTATTCTGCTCAAAATTTGTAAATTTTTCTAGCTGGAATGCTTATAATAACAATTATCACTATTCTACACGATATTAATGCAGCGTCAGTTTCAAGTGTCAATAAATAAAGTCATCATATGCGCAAAAACAAACCTCACAAAGTACATGACATGAAGAGAAGAGACAATATATTAGATTATAAAAAGCTGAAACAACTGTCATTTTTCAGCGAATAATCCTGGAGCCTGGAGGCCAGTAAGCATTTTGAAAGGATTGAACATCTGTGAAATCTTAATAAAAAAATAGGAAAAACTTTCATCGTGAGTCTCAAAGCTTACAATAACAACAGCTGCATGGAGACTTGTCAGTTTGTATAACATGGAATGATGGAGATAAAGCCTATATAGGAACTACATACTAAACTTCTAAAGCGCAAGAGTAGGATTAAAGCTAACGTTTAAACGGAAAATTGAGTACAACGGTAGTTCTTTCGGAAAAGTTCCTACATACGATCGATAGTTGCTTGAAGCAAGTCACCGGTTAAGAGAAAACAGTTGGCTGGCCCTGTTCTTCACATAGTAAGTAGCTGAATTAACAAGGCTGAAGTCATGGGAGTGGAAAATATGGCGACTTAAAGTTACACACACACACACGCAATACACTAAAAGCATTTTTTCCAAAACAAGAAACGTTAAGGCGACATGCAGTCAGGCCAGAGTGGTCACAGCTGACTGAGAAGGCAGCAGCATGAACCACCGAAAGGGGATGAACACCAATTGATTCCGATTAGTATCGGGCTACTGCACAGCTCAGTCCGCGGCGGAGGTGAGCCACCATTTCACTTGAGGGAAACTCACTCTGTTCATCAAATTCCGAGCCTTGTAAGAAGGGTAAAGTCCTTTCTGCAAATCCAACAAAATAAAAAAGGTAAACAAGGAGTTCAATTGTTCGTGCTCCGTGAGATCATACGCGCGTTCATTTGCACATCTTACTTAGTCAGTGCAGTACGTTAACCCTGTCGTAAAATAGTTACCACTTCCCTCACTGCACACTGAAACGGAGTGAGTGGGTTCATAACTTGATTCGATTTGCAAATGAACACCACGGCATTACAGCCCATTGAACTTACACGATGTGTCCTCAGATTTGTCCCTTTAGACATGCCATTCCAGTGGTTGCCGGCAACACCGATCTTGTCGCCCACCTTCAGCTCTATCTCGCCGTCATTGCGGGGTGTGTGCCGGGCTGTGGCAATTTGCGTCAAACCGTTGCCCCCACCGTAGTAATAAATATCGTCGAGAGACACGAATCTCTCCGAAGCGTCTGCATGTTTGGCCTGAATGAGCTCATAGGCTAATCGACAAACCTACAATTCGAACAGGAGAACAGAAAAAAATTAATGGCACGTAGGTGGAACGAGGCTCTCCTACTTATGTCATTTAAAAGTCGGTNTACTTATGTCATTTAAAAGTCGGTAAACACTTTTTGAGATTCAAATCTCTGGCAAGAGTGACGGAATTTGCTCTTGAGGTATGACTCAACTTACCTGAGAGGAAAAGGTACAAACAACAAAATCACATTCTGCGAGTGCGAAAACGTCTTTGAGGATCCCATTCAAGCCTTCGCGATTATACCGCTGGGACATGGATGCGGACTGGGCCACTCTGCTATCACCCAGAATTTCCCATTCCGGCGATTTATACCTAAAAATGCGGGCAACAATAAAAACAGCATTAAAAATAGTCGCACTCCATAGGTCAGGGTCAGTGGGGCATCTGACAGTGGTCCAAATGACTTACGCATTGGTAGCCTCGGTGATTACACTAGGTTCGTCCGACGCAATGAATACACGACGCTTGATGGGCCCTTGAAACTTTTCTAATATACTAAAATACTCTTCGGCGTGTACCATATACTCTTTGAGTGGGTGGAGGGAGGCCTCCGTCCCAATTTTATCCGTTCGTCGCACATGAATACTGCAAGACATACGATGAACACAATCACAATACTTCCAACTGCATTAATAGGAGCATGATCATCAGCACTACAAGACTCACCCAACAGTGGGTGAAGTTATTCCGAGTCGAGCAATGTACTCATCAATCATCGACTGGTAATCCGGCTGGAGTCTGAGCAAATATTTCATGAACTGCCCCACCCACCAAATGTGCGGCTCTCCATGGACTTTCTCCAGCCGGTCCGCAATGTCCGCAGGGATGGCAATGGGAAGATAGTCCGGCTTTGGCTTCAGGAAGTCGACGATGGGTAATTGAACCACTTGGGCATCTTCATTATGACCGACTAGGGAAGAAACCAGCACAGTGCTATATTGTAATACTTATTATTATGTGTGTAGGATTACTATTCTTCTCAGTCGGACTCACCTGACCATTCTTCACGCTTGGCCGAATTCCCTCTCGTGCACGTATCACTCACAGGTAAGAATACTTTTTCCCATCCTTGTCTATTGTACCTCCAGCCGCGAGACTCAAGGATTAATGTTCTACCCGTAGCGTAGGCCACGACTAAGCAATAGCATACATGATGGACTTGGCAGCCAAATCCGCATCCTATACAAGGACAAACAATAGAAACTGGGTTATTTCCGGCCTTTTCAATTGCTCACTCTCACCAGGCAAATACATGCTCTATCCGTATCTCCCGGCCTCACCTTTATTCAGCGTGCAGACAAGTTTCTTCGCATTATCACAGTCTTGAGGATTTTGTAAAACGCGGATTCGATCTTGGATAAGAGTGGCCAACTCGTCCGTCTCCTGCTCCCGGAACGCCTCATAGCCATCCACGGCACGAAGTTTGATCATGTGAGCCCGGAGGACTCTGAAAAGAAATTCAATTCATTTCACACAGTTGCATCACGGATGTTAGAAGATGAAATGTCATTGGGAAACCTATACCTGTAAATATCTTGCATTTGTGCAAAGTCTTTTTCGTCTAAATTGCCTTGGCGAGACCGAACGTTGTACCACAATTCCTACGCAAGTTGGTAAAATTATACGCACTCGATTAAACTGTGGTAAAACGGTTAACTACAACAGGAAAATTACCTTCAGGTCTACTTCCAATGCCCTCCTAGTTTTCTCATAGGCGTCCAAGGGCTCACCCGCACTCCGAGCCTCGTTCCCAAAGTTGCCTTCTTTGTCCCGATTTGTATACGCTGCTATCGCGCCCGCGGCGGCAGCAGCAGCACCCTCCGGATTGGAATTCCCAATGATTTTCTTCATCTCCAAATTGTTCTTCTTCAAAGTCTTCACGTCTGTCATCAAACTGTCCAGCCGTTGGATGATCTGAGCCGTTTCCGGTGAGCGCTGGGATGGTACCTTGTAGTCATTTTGACTAGACCCGGGAAGAATGTACAGAAGACCGAGTGAGATGAACCAGAGAAGGAGGACGGCAAAGGCTGCCTTCACTAATACTGATTTCATTTTTCCCTTATCCCACGGTGACACACGACATTTTCCCCCGCCGAAACTCGTTCCGATCTTCAACGGGAAATCTTCACCGGCCGTTCCTACTACAGTTTGTCACAGTTGGGGACCACCGGCAAATCCTGAAATAAACAACAAGATAATTGACACACTGGTTCAGTCTTCGGGATACACTGTGGCTGAAACTCAACCCAGAAAAGTTATGGTGCCCGTAGAGTCGTGAGAATGAGAATTAGGAATTGGCGTGAGAATGTGTGGGAATTGCGGTTCATATTTGAGGATG
>WJFA01002121.1:0-17435 GCA_009870155.1 Pseudobourletiella spinata
TAAACTTTTTAAGAAAATATGAATTTTTGAATAACCACCACAAACAATGAATACGGATTAAAACTACAGTAGAATGCCTACTGAACGCGCTACTGTCCATGTCTCTGCGCCACCTCGTTTAGGTGTCATATGTGCAGCTTATGCACAAGATTTGAATGAGCATGGTCCTTAAATCCTTAAGCCTTAAATAATCCTCAAATAGCCTTACATAAAAATCCTTAGCCTCAGCTCCCCATTACCCCCAAAATCATTGTTCAAAATTGAGGAGGTCCGGTTCTAGAGGATAAAACGAAGGTGACCGATCATTTTGGGACATCCTGTACATGCGAATGCATTAGTTGCTACATAAGCGAATAGCATCATAATGTAGTCGTCCTTCCTTCACCATGGTGCGGGTGGAGGAATGGGAGCTTCTTCATGCTGTGAAGCGAGACCGCTTCTGATCATTCTGCATGGCTCGCTGGAGTTGTAAAGTTGTAGATGTACAACCTCTTGCTCAAAAGTAACGTCGAACTCCGGACCAGCAGAGTTAGCGGACCCGAACGATCTATAGTCGACGAGCATTTTTCGTTACATGGAACAGATCTACTTCACACTAGTCATCACACGCTCACAGGTCTTGGGCTATGAATTGTACACATTGTTGTGCTTGTGCATATTGTTGTTGTGCGTAGAAAGTTGAACCTTTTGGTAGATCCTCCATGGAATTTCCTGAGTGAGTGTGGTGATGTGATATATTTTCAAGTGTGTGTGAGTTACTTTTAAAGTAATGTGATTTTATCTCGTTATGTTGTTACAGCAGCAGGAAGCGGATTCGGATAGTAGTGAAGAGAAGACGCGCGAGGTAGTCACTCTGCATTGGGCAGGCGGGCCGGAAGCGATGGGCAACCAGGCACAGCGCCGCTCAGTTCTACGTATTCGACGCTCCTCCGCCGAAGAGCTACCAGCTCCTCCGAATCCACCCGTGGAACAGACAGCAGGAGAAATGTCTCCCAGTGCGAGCAGATCTCCGCCGCGCACGGAGTGCGAGTTCATCGGACCCTTTGGTTAGTTTTGTCCTGACCTTTAGAATTTTTCAAGGACCTTTTTATAATTTCTTAAAAGTGCAGTGCTCTTTCTTTTTTAAAAAGTAAAACCTTAAGTTTTGAACACTAAAGTGATTATCATCTTCCGATCTGCAGGGAAAAAACAGAGGATGATTCGTGACAGAGTGAGACTGGACGAGAGCAGTAGCTCCGAATCGGCCAATAGCTTTGATGAGAGCTGCTCAAACAGTTCGGAAAGTTCAAGGACACGGCAGGAAGGGGACTCTCCCCAGCAGCGCCGAACCATTCGGACACCCAAAACTGGATCCCCGCTTCAAACGATAAGCGAACAGCAGGTGGAGTCCACAGCGGAGCCCCTCAACTTGTCAATGGGTGAAGGGCCGAGGCCCGTTGAACAGCCTCCTATTCCAAGTTCTGGGGAAGTCCGTGAGGTGAGCGTCATCACGCTGACGGGAAGAGTGGGACCGATTCAATCCGGGCGTCGTCCTGGAAGGCCCACAAATGCATCCTATATTGCCGAAGCGGAGGCTGCTGCTGCTGCTGCTGCGGCAGCAGCAGCAGCAGCAGCCGGCACTGCGGGTGGCTCTCCAGGAACAGCGGATCCCGGGAGCTCACCCTCCACCAGCAGTCCCAAAGGCAAGGGGAAGAAGAAGTACAAGTGCGACGACTGCGGGAAGGAGTTTAGTCAACTCCGAAATTTCCGCTACCATCGCTCCAGGCACGAGGGAACGAACCAGTTCGCCTGCACCTGCCCCATCTGTGGCAAGGCCTTCAATGACAAGGGCTACTTGAGCAGTCATCTCAAGATCCACCGGAATGCGAAGGAGTACAAGTGCGAGTGGTGCGAGAAGCGGTTCAACCAGCGGGTGGCTTACAATATGCACATCCGCATCCACACGGGTCACAAGCCACATCAGTGTCACATGTGCCCCAAGGCCTTCAGCCGGAAGATGCTCTTGCGCCAGCATCTGCGCACGCACACCGGGGAGAGGCCCTACCACTGTGTCAACTGCCCCAAGTCATTTGCGGATCGGAGCAACATGCTTCTTCACCAAGTAAGTGGACTGTGAGTGGGTGGACTCGGCTGGTAATTTCCTATGCTTTCCATGGCTACTTATACGGGTTTTTTCCCAAAAAAATCCGTGGTGTTCCAAATCAGGGGACTCGTCTGGTAGCCGATCCTACGGGTTTTTTCGTGAAAAGTCTAGAATAGTAGTAGTCTTCATGGTGACTAATGAATCGTGTTTATGTTTGCAGCGTCTACACACGGGCGAGCGGCCCTACCGCTGTGAGATATGTGGGAAATCCTTCTCCAAGAATCACCACTTGAAGACGCACATGAATCATCACTATGGGATCCGGCCGTACAGCTGCCCCAAGTGTGACTCCCGCTTCAGTCAGTCCAGCAACATGAAGACGCATTTGAAGAAGTGCACTGGCGTGAAGCAGAAACCGCGGGTTTCCGGCCCACGAACCACCTACCCATCGGAAGCAGCAGGTCCAAGTCGTCTCCCCTCGGGGCCCGCCCCAGTCAGCCCAGAAACGTCATGCCACGCCGAAGCCCAGGACGAACTCATCAACTACATGAACCCCATGATCAACATTGCGCAGGGTGGCGTCCCCTCCCAGCAGCACTCCTGGCAGACCGTTGAATATGAGCAGTACAGTCCAGAGGCCACGGGCACATCTCCAACCACAGTCATTGGCGGCTCAGGGAACTCATCAGCTCACTCATCATCACTCCGGCGGCGAGTGCCGCCGTCCGCCACCATTACCACGGATATCCCAGCCGCGTCCCCCACCTCCGCAGATGGTCGTTCCTACAGTGGTGCTGCTGGTGGTAGCTCTCAGCCGCCCACTCACTTTTCCCTGGGCGGAGGGTCGGGGCGATTGGAGTCGGCGCAATACTCACCCTTCCCTCATAACCCCCACCCCTCGCCCCCGCAACAACCTACTTCCGTCATTCGCCCCCTCAATCGCATCTCACCCACGATCATCCCCCTGCACCAGATGGTCATAACTGGGGCAGAGAGTCACTCACCGCCCCAGCCCATCCCGGAGCTCCACGCCGTTCCATACTACTCGGGTCGGAGTGGGCGGCAGGGACCCTCTAGTCAGTACAGTAGCAGTGCTTCGTCTCCTCCCAGTCCAAGTCGGATACAGCAAATACTCCAGCAGCAGCACATGCAGATCGGCTTCATGCCCGGCACCCCCCACCTCCTCCCCACCCACATGGTTCAACTGAGTCTTCAGAGACAGATGGTGGTGCAGCAGAGGGAATCCCAGTCACAGCGCGGACCAGACATAATCCAGTCAAATCCTTACAGTTCCCACGAAGCGGAGCACCAGCACCATCACCAACAGCAGCAGCAGCAGCAGCAGCAAATCCTATTAAGGGAACGTCAACATCTTCGACAGTTGGCGCATGTGCGCCCGACTCCGCAACAACAACAACAACAACAACAACAACATCAGCATCTCGAGTTTGAGCAACAAAGGCATTTGCGGGATCTCTGGCTTCAGCAGCAGCAGGAGAGGGAATTAGCTCAACTCCGCCATGCACAGTTACGGCAGCAAGTTCTCCAGCTCCAACAACAACAGCAGCAGCAGCAGCAGCAACAGCAGCGCCACCATAACAAATCAGACCACTCACCCACCATGCAGGACCCACCGCAATGACATAACGGGATATTGTCGCGTATCCTGGGCGAACTGAAAGTACCGTGAAACGGGAGTAGTACAAATCATATGTAAGATATGACGATTCACCTGAAAGGGAGCTCATTGGGAGCCTCCGCGGGTGGAGCTGGAAGGGGTGGATGAGAAAGTACCTCAATAAAATAATATTTATTGTTAAATGTAGTAGGTTCCGGAGCTATTCGGTATTATATTACCATTGACCTTTTTACTATGGTATATGATGATGATGATGCTGGTGATCAACCTTGACCCTTGTAATACTTTCCTCTCTATACATACTATTGCATGCGGAGGATTTCAAGTGTCTGTTGCTAAAAACTAACTTATTCTTAGGAGTTACACGATGATGGCTGCTCCCATGTCTATAAAGTGACTAAAGGTACAAATGACGAATTTACTGTAGTCCAACTTGTTGTCGTTTATAATAATAGTAATAATGGTGGAAACATACATATAGTTATACACTCATGTGCATACATATTTTACATTTATATACACATACATCGTATTGTATATGTAATATCTGCACACTCTGTACTTTGCATATGAGCACAGATGGTCATTGAAACAGGTGGGTACTTTGTCGTAGTAGATGGGGCTGACGGTATGGTGCCATAAATAATAAAATGCTCCATGTGATTCATGTTACACAAAGAGCATAATATATATATACATATATATATATAGGTTGACTTGTGTATCCAAAACAATATGAGTATGGGTAGAATTTTATAGTGTGTTCAGTAGGCTAAGTTTTTGTCCTCAGTTATACGAATTTTTCATCATATCTCAACATCATGTAATTTAGCCTAATAATTATTATTAAAGAATATGCATAATATATATTTCAGTTTTTATACTCGAGATCGCTGGAGCTTCTCTACTCGCAGAGGCTCGACGTGTGGGTGTCTGTCTAATGCAGAATCGGCACTGTGTATGTTGATGGTGTGTATTTATTACGACGAATGATCTTACCTCCGTTAACTTTACATCTGCGAGGAAACTAAACTGTGCTATAATGCCGAATTATTGCTGTAATTTGTCGGCATGCGCTCCTGGAACATTTGTTAGTGATAATGTCAGCGCCGCTTCTGTCACCGTAATTTTTACAGGTCTGAAACTATTACACAGAAGAGCTTGAATTGTGTGATGAGAATGGCTGGGAAAGAAGCCAGCGTGCTGTTCCTCACGGTGCTGTGAAGAAGAGGTGTGAGGGAGAATTGGATGGGGTGATGGAAAAATGGGAAATCATGCGACTTGATTGCTGCAATGGAAAATTGTGACCAATTGGTGCTCCTTCATGGATGTTTTGAAACTAATAATAATAATAAAATATTGTCGTGTTTACATTTAAACATGTTAAAAAACCTAAGATTTTAAGACATGTATTCCCAGTGGTTCTTGTAGGTGGGCCGTACCCTGTAGCTTGGAAATGGCGTCTCTTATTATTATCATTATTATTATTATTGTCAATATCGTCCGTAAACATAACTGACAACAATGTGTGTGCAACTGGGGAACATGAATGTCCAAGTTAGTAAAGGTTACTCTAAACATTATACCTCATATGTGATGATTAAGAAGGCCAAGAGGCTAGATGGAGTGGTCTGAAAATGTATTTTAAAATTATAAATGTACACAATGATAATATTGATGTCATATACTTTGTTGTCATCATCGTAGCAGTGTGAGGAGAACTCCTATATTTTCTGTATATCTTTAGACTTGGAAAAAATGGAGAAAATCCAGCATGATTTTGTCTCACCATACATGTGCATACATTTATGCGTGTGTGTGTGTGTAACTAGAGACAGCAGAGAGTTTGTTAGAATAATGATTGGAGTGAATGTACTAATCACAACTCTCCAGCTTATACTTCTACTTCGGCAGATGACAGGGTCGATGCGAAAAATAATTGAAGCAGTAGTAATAACAGAAGTATATTAATATTATGAATGATGTAAGCTTTATGATGATGGTAATCTGTATGTGTGTACATATAGTTATATAGCTTAGGTTATAGAGCTAGATGGCAATATACTACATATGACGAAGTGATGACGTGAGGAATTCCCATATGTAATAAAAATATCTGATCTGGGACATTACATGATCGGCGTTGATAGTATATATGTAGTATATATAGTGCTCATGTTTAAGCTCAATGGATTTATAAATGTGAGGAAAATACCCTTATAATACAACAGTATCTGTATCAGTTTTTTTTCGTAGGGAATGTTGAGCAAGGATGCAAAACGGATGGGGTGGGTGAGGATGTGTTAGTGATGACAGTTGATATTTATCACTCTTGCCTGTCGTTGACTCTCGTTTGTGGTTTACAGGGTAAGATAATTATTTCATGGAAGAGGAAGAAGGAGGTCAGTTCATAATGAAGTAATTGCTATTATGAAGAATTTCTGACTGGCATACATAAATATAGTGTTCGAGCGGTGCTTATGCTAATCGAGTATCCTTTTTGTTGCTCCATATATTACTTGTACATAATATTATATTGATGTTCAGATTTAACCTGAAATAAATATTTCAATGTTTTGAAAAACTCGTGGGTTCAGATACTTTTTCCCGGCTATTTCAGAATATCATTTTCCGCACTGGGGCTGTGCTATAGATGTAACATGCGAATGCTACAAATATGACATCCACAATGACCCAAGATAATAAATAATCATTTGAGGGTTGTGCGGATCCCCAAATCCCCTCTGCATAGAGCGGATTTGCGCGCCTTTGCCCGCTGACTCTGGTGTCATTTTTGTTTATGAAGCACCCAATTTGGAGTTTACTGGGAAGGGGACCTTCACAGCCTTCTAAATGCTTATGATATAGTCTATTTTGAAACTGACCCATGCGAAACTTGAGACAATTTTGAGAATAATAATTTATATTTTTGTAAGAGTCTTGTCATGTCGAAATGGAAAAACAAATTTAAAATGTTTGTGACCGAAAGCTGAAAATCTTGCATACGCATAAAGTCTGAAAACTTTTCAGTGTAATGGAGGTGAAAGCGCAGAAAATAAATGGTTTGGAAATGCTTCAAAATGACACTAGAAATTTCTTAGGAATGTTAAACAATTTCCAAGTGAGATATTCCTGACATCTATAGTCATTTCATTCAAATACATTGAGCGCAGCGGGAAAGAGATGATTTGAATTGCATACTTTTCCCAAAACAGTACCCGACCCTTGCTGAATCTGTGCCGATGGCTAATAGGACGAGGAAGCTCAGTTAACTTTGGAAATAATCGGCAAAGCGATTTTAATCGAATACTCACACACATAAAATTGCCAAAAGGCAACTCAGTATTTGCGGAATATTATCGAAATCTCTGAAAGCTACCGGTATCTGGTCAGTTTCGGGTAAGTGCGAATTGAACTCACGGTGTAGTTGAACGTGTCTCGCATTGTGAATGTGGGATGTTTGAAAGAATTGCAGAGTCTGAAAATTTTGTTTTCTGTAATTGTTTTCCAGGTAAATGGGAAGGATTTGACGGAGATGAAGGATACTGTAGATGTTTTGGAAATTAATGCAGAGGAAGAGGAGGTCCAGTTTGAACGAGTGCATTTGTTTCTAGTTCTTTTTGTCCCCTTTCTCGTCCTCTGTAGTAAATTTGCACATATATTGGCTCAAAGTGTAAGTATTTGTGAGTATTTTGTGGCATATTTTCTTTCTGGTTATGTTGACGCTTCGATACGAGGCACGTTTGAGAACCGAATGTAGCATAATTTGTAAATTACTTTTGCTGTCCAGATATCGAAGCTAGTATTCAAACCAACTGCCAAAGAAAAAGAATTACTTAAGACAACGGTGGAGCTGAAAAAGGAGATGAGCTCATTATCAATGGTGGATGAGTTTGCAAAGTACGCCAAAATTCAAAGAAGACTGAATCTAATCAATTTGGATCTAGAGGCAACTGGTAAAGTCTCTCTGCACAAAATAGCTTAGAATTAATAGCGTTAATACCGTTGCAGACTTTTAGAATAATGACTTTAATATTTGAAATTGCATCAGCATTTGCTGAAGCATATTTACGAAATTGGTTATTTTTGGACTGGAATGCAAGCTTGTGCAGGTGTTCGTGAGATGATAATTTGATATTTTTGATGAAGACAGAGTTATGCAAATGAAAAGGTGCAGGTCAGTTTGTTTGTAAGCGGGTAACTTTTTGGATGAAGACAAACTGTCTTTCATATGTAGAAATTGTCACAGCAAGTTGGAAACTTGTCCTCACGATTTCAGTCGCATATGTTTAGCTTGAGGCTGAGACATAACCAGCTATCCAAATAACTAGGTTTAGACTGGTATTTGTATTCGCAGTATTTTTATGATCAATCTGAACGAATATTACGGATACATAAATTAGAAAAATGTTATGCTGTGAAATTTTTGATATTGTGCATTAAACTACAATAATGTGGTCCGTAGCTTCAATTAATAGTAGATTTGGATTGATGATCAACATGTGATAACTAAGGCGAGGAAAAAGCATACGTTCGCGCGCAAAAATTAAAGGGCCAATGTTATTTTTCCATAAGAGCTCTTTAAATTTGACCGTTATTGACCGTTAATTATGCGTTTTCCTCAGTGATAACCTTGGCCTTGATTTTTGTGGTAAAGAATTTTTCCCCACCTCAGTAGGTTATAAAAGATCAGTGTGAATATTATTTTTGTTGTAAAGGCCATTTCGTTTCATCATTTCATTAGTCTTGTTAGCCTTCTGAAGATAAAATTTTATACACTCATGATGGCTTTGAACTTTTTTTCTATGCTACAGTGAGTGAATAATTTTGTAGGGGACAACTGGTTTGCTATCATCAATGTTCTTCAAATCAAACTAATTTTTCTTGTTTGCAGTGGAAAACAGTTTTTGTCCACATGAATCCCCTTCCTGTAAATTTTCCGCAGTAGCTTAGATTCTACTGCATTAGTTCCATATATTGTAATTACAATACTAGGATGTGAAACAAGAATACAAAATTCCCCAATGATTTTTCCATTTCCGTTAAAACTACATTTCTTATTTTTACAGCGGGTTCCCGTCAGACCCTCCAGAGCCAGGTGAATCAAGTTACAAAAGTTTGTTGCCATCTCATTTTGGTGAGTATCCAATATCCACACTCGTGGTGTATGCATCTTGTGTGTCTTTCTTGTTCTTTCATCTCATCTTGTCATGTCATGATAGTTCAAAAATTTTGTGTTATACTTTTACAGGGTCTCATTACTGCCGCCACTGTGTACACGTACAGAAACATGCCGGTTTTCATTGTCCCGGAAAATTGGTTCTATCCCATTTCAAAACTCCTCGCATATCCCACAGGGATACCTGGCGCTGTAAGCATCATCACCTGGATCTTCCTAGTTCGGAATATTTCCACAGTAATTTTAGCTCCGAATGCAAAATAAGTTGCTCCACATTTATAACCTTCATAATGCTTTTTAGCTATATTCAACGTTCTTCCTTTCGCCTTTTCACGGCCTTTGACTCAAAAAACTTGATTGAAATTTCGTCCGCAAATGGCAACAGATGTGATTAATAAACACAATAGTACGCTTGAAAATACGTGTAGAGATCTGTAACAAAAATGTATTCTATTTTTTCTCGTTCCGCCTCATCCTGGCATGGCTACTTTACCATGGAGCACTTCTTATGAAATGGCTCTACTTTTACCTGCAGTACTAAATCTGATCAAGTACTTTTTCCCCGTAACAGTTTCTTACGCTGATCTCGTTTTGCTTGTCGATCTGCTGTACACGCACTCATTAGCAATGAGATCTAGTATATAAGATTTGTAACATGGTTTAATTCAGACACTCGTACAGTGGAAATAAACCGCAAAATCCCCACGCAATCTCACTGCGAGTGCATCAGTGATTTGAATTACAGCTTCATGATTCAATGTCGAACCTTAATATTCGAAAGGGCGGCCAGAGGTTATAACTTTCAAATTTGTTACTAATTATTATTACATGTATCAAATATTCAACTTCACCCGCGCATTAAATCCTTGAATTACTCGTCAATGAAACTTATCACGCTCCTCATTTCCGATCATCAAAGATCAAGGCAGATTTGAAAAGTTTCTCTCAACTCCTAACCACAAATTGAGAAAACCGATCATTCAGAAATGTATCAGCGTATTCCAAATCCAAGGATTCATGTGTACAAAAGAGCAAAAATCTCTCCTTCAACAACAACATTACTGTATCACGTCCACATCCACGAATGGTTCAAGCTGAACTGAAGGGGGTGGCCCCGAGGCAAGCAGCAGTAACAGTAGGTATACGTCTCGTGTGTCTCCTCCAGTACGTATGTTTTACTGTACAAAAGGGGCAGAGGGAGATATATCTACGAGTATATTTTATATGTATGGCATGTGCATCAACCGGGGAGGAACAACAACTCCTCCAACGGATTCCAAAGTAAACCTTTGGTAGAGGAAGGTTGGACAGGCAAGAGCCATTTTAGTTTGGAGGAAGGGAGTGAAAGGCAGATCGATACTGGGAGATCTCATGTAAAACCGTAGTCTTTTTCGCTTTAAAAATTTTAGAAAAATTAGTTGAATCATTCTAAGTGGATCCAGTTGACTTTTGTGCCCGGACCGGTGACCCAGGATGAGAGGATTAGACGAGAGGATCTTGTGACCAGGTGAGATAACACCCCTGTGCTCAATTCGTACTTGGAACCTTCCTCATCTCATCACTCAGTCAGTTCAATAGGAAGGGAAGGAAGCGTCGAGTTTTCCTCCGTATAAGATTATATACATTTTCTTGTCTCCTATATAAAATAATAATAATATACTTTTTACCCTCCAATAACTCATCATAACTTTGAGCCCTCTATAATCCATCAGTCATCTTCTAGTTTAAATGACATTTTACATCATGTACTCTACGTACTCACTCCATAAAGTGGATGTTCCATCGAACTTGCTTTAATTTGACTCTTAATTGTCTCGACATTCTTCAACGTGCTACGCTTTCTGTTGTTCCATGTAGAAAAAAGCACACGTGTGTGTTGCAGTTTTTCATCTCGTCGTCGCCGCCGTTTTTTTCATCCTTCGCCCATATTCTTATTTGAAGCCATCAAAGTTTCCCTCTTGAAAATCCTCATCTAAAAAATAACAACAAAATATCAGCGTCAACTTCGATGTGACCTCTCAGCTGTCCCAGTTGAAATGGATAAATTCTTATCGAATTCATGAACTATCGTATAGAAAAACTTGATTTTTCTAACAGAAATTATTGTAATTTTATGGCAAGTTTCTACGAAATTAGATGGATTCTCATTCGTACGCTTGGTATACTACTTTTCCTTATTGATCTTTCGATCCAGTTTGTACAAATCTCTCTGACTCCTTCAGCTTGAGAAGGAAATGGTTGCTGGCTTGGTTATGGGAGCGAGAGAGTGGATGACGTGACATGTCCATTACGCAACAATACTCGATTTCTCTCCTTCCCTTGTACTACTCTCATTTTTAGTTTCCCGTCAGACTATCCCCATGTAGATATTACGGAAGTAAAATAAGATTCCTCCGAGCACCTCTTTCCAATCTCTCTTGGATTCTGGGGTGAGAGTTGTGACAAGTGAATGGATTTGCAATTCACACACTCCACAGCTTTTCCCTTGACTGTGTTCACCTCTCAACGGCCTATTTCTCCCATTTGCGAACTCTTACATAACTTCAAATTTCCCCGCTCTCTTAAATTCAAATTTCCCTCAACTTTCAAACCGTCATACATATACAAATTCAGGTGGCAAGTAAAACTGCATACTTTTAACCTTAGTTCCAACTTTTCTGGTGCTCGAACTTGAGTCATTGAGCGACGGAGCTTTTGGAATATTCCAGTTTTTTTACGAAATGAAGGCGATTTGAACTTGAAAAGCATATACCTCGTTAATTTTACACCGTACAGGTGGAAAACACACCTATTAGCCATTAACCATACCTGGATGCCTTTGTAAGTGTGAAGCGTACAAAGAGGAACGTGGCAAAAATAATGTTTGTCATCCTCATCTGTCCTCGACCTTGCTCAAGCGGAGGTGATTTGGTAGAGGAAACCAAAACCAAGTACATAATACTGTGTGGCAGAATTTCGTTACATCAGACCCACGTAGAGGGAGAGAGGGGGATTGGCAATTGGCAATGGCAGTGTCATTGAAACGCTCTAGATATACACTACAGCCCATGCTAGTTGCTTTATTTCATCCGAAATAAACGCAGATTAGATATCCTATCCGCATATCATCTCACCTCTCCTCACTCTGTCTGTATATATTTATGGACATAATTAATCCCAGTTCACCTTTCCTCACGCCGGCTTATGCCTAATTAAATGAAATGAGCACTCTTGTAGACTGACTGCGAGCATTGAGCATGTAGTGCAAACTCTACAGTAATTCGTGTAGAACCAGCGCACCATATAGCTGCCATAGGCACAGGCACACATACGGCGCAAAAACAACTTGGGTGTCGGTGTCGATAGTTGTTCTGTATAAGTTGAAGAGGAGGTCAACCGGCCCAGGTTTTTCTTCACATAGCTCATCATATATAACTTTGGATTTTTATCTTAAATAAGTTTGCTCAGCTTCCGTCGTTACTCCTCAATGTAATGGTCAGGGTCAGGGCTGAATTGTTTATAGTCAGATTCTTCCTCCTCACACGTACAGATGCACACGCACACACATACGCATGCCATCACATGCAAACGCACACACACCGAATACATAGGCACACGCTCAAACTCACCCACAGTACAAACTTATGCACGTACATACCTGCCATACCCACACACTCACACACACACACACACATGCTCACGTCACATTGTAACTCGCAAAGTATACTCACATGCACATATACACACGCCAAAATGTACGTTCAAGGCTATGAAGTTTGACTGGAAAGATGTTGAGGCTCGTGTTTGCCTAATAATCAACTGACTGACTGACTGTGAGTGAGTTGTTGAAGCGACATATACGTAACATGCTCACATTAATATTTTATCATTTCCTCATCAATCGTCACTGACCTTGCCTCCGTAATCTCACTATTATTATGAACCTTTTCAATCCTTTTTACTTCGCCACACACACTGAACGAAGTCCCAGCCCGTGAGAGCACACAGCTGTGTGTGTGTGTGTGTGTATACGTGTGTGTGCGGATGCGGGCCAAATGCTGCACGTGTGCTCGGTCGTCATAATTCCATCCGTCTAATCTCATAAGTGCAACCTTCTCGTGTTGGGTGAAGCTATTACTGGCAGCTGATAGATTATTCCATCCCATTCTCAATGGTCGTCATGACACAATTATTATCAATGAGTTTGGTGTCATACATATTTATAGTGAATGCACTAACTATGCCGCTACTCTCACATGTTCCTCATATCATCAATCCCCGTCGCTGTACTCACAGACAAAAAAAATGTCAATGTGTCTGCGTCTCTACAATAGCCAGGGACGGCATGGTAGATGAGTGTCAACACTATTATAGAGCGGGAATAGAATACCGTCGGGATGTACTACGTGGACGCAAGGACCTATTACACAACCCTGTGTGTGCGGATTAGTCAATCCTCTGTGTATACTCTCAGTGGTTCTAGTCAGTCGTAACCTCGTAACATCCCAAAGTTGTGGTTACGGGGATGTGGCTCGGCTCAACCAGTGAAAGATTCTCTCATGCATGTCTCACGCTTTTATTAGAGCCTCAAATGTCCCGACCTGTCGATTCAATGTACTACAATTATGTACAGGCCCACTGTGTACTACGCTTTATGTAGTTTAGGTATTGTGAAAGTGCATCAAAGGCAACGGTGAGCACCTGAACAAGTTTACCTATACAGAGACTTGACGGCGGCCTGGCGTTTGTTTGTTCCAATGTCTGTGTAGACAAAATCCGAAGGTTCCAATTGATTCCCTGCGTGTTGTGGATAGATTCCATGGAACAGGCTACATCCAATAACCATTGAAACATGCTGTACAACACGAGAAGGCAGTTGAACTTGAAGCTATCACGATATGTGGAGGTTGGAGGTGGAGTGGGAGAAGAAGGTTGGGACTGTTGGAATATCTCTGACTGACGAGAGGATGTGGTCCTGCTCTCACAGTGAGCCGAGATAGTAGGTGAAGTGGGGTAGTGACGGAGAGAGAGAGAGAGTGAACGATATAGAATGATTTCCTCTTTGGTCTCAATTCCCTCCGCCCTTCATACTCGAGCTCCGACCCTCTGGAACGGTGAGAAGGTTGCTCGAGCTGGGTCGGGACAGTCTCGGGAATTGAAATGAGGGTACGGAGCAGGGGTGTGGATTCGTCCAAGGTTCCGCTCCGCTTCAGTAAAGGTCATCTCCTTCCTGTCGCGTCCTTTTCTAGGTCAAGTTCTGTCTGCGGGCAAGGATGTTCCATATACGGGGGATTATGTGTGTGCATGTGTGTGTGTGTGAGTGTGTATGAGTTCCCTTGGCTTTTCCTTGGACGTCCCTCGCCCTGGATTTTTTATCTACATTTTCGGCTCTTCTGTACGAGACTCAACGGGGACAAGGACACGTTCGGTCTCGTTTTTTTTTGCCACCTTCCTTTCGGCAGCTAGACGCTAGACTATATATACTAGAGGGGCTAGGGTGAGACGGGGAGTTTTGTATATAGCTTTTGTATGTTTGTTGTTGTCGTCGTCGTGGCGCGTCTTGATTAGGAGGTGGAGGCACTACCATAGCCAGTTTGATATTACAATAGTGCATATACGGGACTGCTGCTCCTGCGTACGAAATCCGGTTCCAATACTCACACAGTCAGTCATAGTCAGACTTGCTCACAAACTTGGACTGTTCGCGTTGAGGTCCATTGCGTACACAACTTTTTATCGCTTGTGCTCTCTCCTTCTCATCTCTTGCATGCACATGTGTGTGGCTGGGTATTTGATAGGCTACTCCATATATATATATATATATATAGGGCTCCGTGTGCTATAGGATGAGTCGAAACTCTGTGTGCTTCCTTCCCGTTGAGTAACACACTTTTATGATCCTATCGACTGACTGAAGCTATGTGTGGGGATGAGAGACAGACAATAGTATGGGAAAATGCAGGGCGACGGGCTGTTAATGCCATGCTCCATAATTTCACCTTGTGCTCCTTTCCCCTCTTTTTCCTCTCGTGTGTGGATGACACTCACGGAGGCATGCACACACATTGGCTGGTACGCAGAGGCACACCCATGTGAATCCCCACAGGAATTCCTTGAAACAGACATTTAGGACGGGACGATGACGCTGGAACTGTTCTCTGGAACTCTGTATCCTTCGAATCTACCTCTGCTCTGTTTGCCCGTGAGAACTTGGACGTGGGGTTTTCGGAGAGGCTACAGCACACAAATGTACATAGGTATAGAAATACACAAACAAATACCTACACACACACATGCGCACACAAATATCCACACACTCATACACACACACACACATCAATACATTCACACGTGTACACACAAATATCCACACACGCACACAAGAACACACTACCAACTCACACACACACACACACACATTTGGACACGCAAACACCCACGTACAAGCCCATACGTACGCATATAAACAGGTACATACATACACACAATGCAACACAACATAACAGTGCTCATATGCCCACGTGCATACAAATGTACACACACACACACACACATGCTCACCGGGGCAATTACACGCACAAATACTCATTCTCATACACATCCTCATAATTACAGACACACAATAAGCTCATTCCTTCAAGATGCCCGAAGGGCCTCCGCCTCTCCTTACATGCCTTTTTTGTAATATCTGGAAACACTGACTGATGAGCCCATATATTAGTCGCATCATCTTAAACGACTTTCGATTTCAGGACGGCCTGCTGCTTCATCATTTCCCACCGGAAAAGTAATAGCCCTTAGCAAGGCACCCTAAGAACAGTCTAATTAGGCCATAGGAGATAGGATAATTTTTTTCCTTCCAAACAAGGTGTTTATCCTCTCTACTGTTCCTTAATGAGCTTGTCCCTAACGGCAATCTCACTGCATTGAGAGCCCCGTATACAAAAGTAAAAATAAAACAAACCTGGAAAAATCCAACCTGCAAGTCTTCCTTATGACCAGCACCACCATATCCACGTAACATACTTACTTTTACCTTTCATCACCATGGAGGAAAGCCAGGAGATCGGATTATATTTTGGAGCGTCAAAGCTATTAGGGTTGGACAAGAATCTGGGGAGAGAGAGAGAGAGAGGTGTGGGGAATTAAATTATGGGACTTTAATATACGAGGCTACTGTATTATAGACATGTGATGGTGCGATGGGATACATGGGCCATGGTGGAAGGCGGAAAGAGAGATAGATATGTGAGGTGAAAACCTTGGGACCTTTATGGCACATTACGAGTCGTTCAACCTTGAACAGGAGCAGGAGTAGTAGCAGCAGCAATACAGCGACGACGACGACGACGGCGGCGGCGGCGGCGGCGGCGGCGGGTCTCCGTTCTCAAAAACCAGACTGTCATGGCAATTTGTTTTCCCACAAGGATGTCATATCTATAAGCTGGTTCACGCTCGGACCAAGGTTTCGCTCGTGGTGAGACAGATAAAGTCAAGTCTCATTCTCACTGCTAATACAATCCCGGCACAAATGAGAGTCCCTCCTGGTAGCCATGAAATCAAAATCCTCCGACTCTGCGCGTATTAGTCCATTGGAGGAAGAGAGATTGGAGTGAGTGGGGAGAATAACATGTAGTAAATAGTAGCTCGGAAGTCAAGGGTGTGTGTGTGTGTAGAGTAGGAGAGACTTTCTTCACCGCAGCGTGTATTATATACGGTGTGTTGTACACTTATTGGATGGCGTAGGTTAGCGCATCATGACTGGGATTTCGCCACCATTAAGGTCGTCTGGTTTCCCCACATATATTATTACACTACGACTGTACAAAAGCAAGCAAAGCCCCACCACCGCCATACGTATATAATAATAAAGGTCCATATTGACCGAATGGGATTGGCCCTATACCATAAGAGCACGTGAATGTACAGGTCTCACAGACGTATATATGTACATGTTGGCTCACTTCAGTGTGGGAGAAGGCCGCATAAATCCTCCAGCCAAGGCTCCTGTGCGTGATGACCTTAACCCAACTTATTGGTGGTTCCCTACGCTGACTACGAACTGTTGCTTTGTCTGCTCCGCCGCTCTTGGCCGTCCTTCCAGGGGAGTGCAGGGGGGTATAGGAGCTGAGCCAGCGTGTCAGGCATGAGCCCAGCCACAGTGTTCTGGAGGACGTCGGACCGTCTGCTCCACCTTATTAGTAGTCTGCTGTGTATGACTGTGTGTTACGTTCTTCGGCTGGTACTACTAAAATGCTATATTTCCCAGTGCAGAGGTGGTTTGTAAGCGGGCTCGGTGGATTGGGTGGATTATTTGTGTGTATGTGTGTGTGAGAGTGCATGTGCAAGTGTTCGGTGTAAAGTCATAATTCCCTGTGATTTACCTCGGATTAACGTGTAGTGCTCATAAGTTCTTCTGTCGATTTTGGCAATTCATAACTTGAGCCCCTTGACCCCGCACGTTGTACAAGGGGGGAAGTTTGGGAAGTTGTGTATACAAAACATATAGGACTTGTGCTTATTGCCCCTTTGGCCCTTAAGTGAGGGGTGTCTAG